>MU839430.1:85646-158930 GCA_030685255.1 Podospora conica | reverse complement strand
GGCAGTGTGGCCACCGTCACTGTTGGCGGCGGTTCAAATGCCCCAGGGTCCCCGAGCGGTTCGCCAGTTATCCTCACGGTCTTTCCCAATGGTTCAGGGTCGCCAGTCCTTGTCACTTACACTCCTTCTGCCACCGCCCCGGCCTCTGGCAGTGTGGCCACCGTCACTGTTGGCGGCGGTTCAAATGCCCCAGGGTCCCCAGGCGGTTCGCCAGTCGTCTTCACCATCTTCCCCAACGGGCCGGGATCGCCAGTTCTCGTCACCTACACCCCTTCTGCCACCACACCGGCTTCTGGGAGTGTGGCCACCGTCACTGTCGGCGGTGGTTCGAACGGCCCCGAGTCTTCCAACGGGTCGCCTGCTGTTGTCACAATTTTCCCCAACGGTCCGGAATCACCAGTCCTTGTGACTTACACACCTTCGGCCTCTGTGCCCGCTGCCGGAAGCGTGACCACCACCACCGTTGGCGGCGGCTCGAATGGCCCGGGATCTTCAAACGGCTCGCCTGCTGTTGTCACCATCTTTCCCAACGGCCCGGAATCGCCAGTTCTCATCACCTACACGCCCTCCGCCACTGCGCCGGCAGTTGGTGGTTTGACCACTGTCACTGTCACCCCAGGAGTGTCCACTTCCGTGCCATCTTCCGCCACATTTTCAGTCCCCCAGTATGGAGGTGGCGACGACACCGGTGAAACTGTTGTGACAGTGACCCCATCCACTGGGTCGCCCTTCTTGGTCACGATTCCCGCGGCGACAGCTCAACCCGGCATTCCCATGACGACACCAGCACAGGCATCATCCAGCCCATTGGTCTTGACCGTCACGCCAGTCTCGGGCTCTCCATTTGTGGTCACCATTGCAGGCTCCAACGGCCCCGCGAGCTCCCCGACTGGCCGGCCTGGCGGTGTTGTGACCATCACTGAAGGTTCGCCACAATCTCCTGGCTCGGAAAGCTCCGCGAGCGGCCTGCTCTTGACCGTCACTCCGTCCTCAGGGTCTCCGTTTGTCGTCACAGTTCCTGGCTCCAACGGTCCTGCCGGCTCTCCGACTGGCCAGGCCGGTGGTGTCACAACGGTCACTGTACCGCCGTCTTCTGGACCGGAAAGCTCGGCGAGCGGCCTACTCTTGACCGTCACTCCGTCCTCCGGCTCTCCGTTTGTTGTCACAGTTCCTGGCTCCAACGGCCCTGCCAGCTCCCCGACCGGCCAGGCTGGTGGCGTCACGACAGTCACCGTGCGGCCGTCTTCTGGATCGGAAGCCACAGCAAGCAGCCTGTTGCTGACCGTCACGCCCGCCTCTGGCTCTCCGTTTGTTGTCACGGTCCCTGCCTCCAACGGCCCTGCTAGCTCCCCGACCGGCCAGGCTGGTGGCGTCACGACGATCACTGTGCCGCCATCTTCTGGATCGGAACCCACAGCAAGCAGCCTGTTGCTGACCGTCACGCCCGTCTCCGGCTCTCCGTTTGTTGTCACGGTCCCTGCCAGCTCCCCGACCGATCAGGCTGGTGGCGTCACAACGGTCACTGTGCCGCCATCTCCCGGCCCGGACAGCACAGCGAGCGGATTGATCTTGACTGTCACCCCTTCTTCCGGGTCTCCCTTTGTCGTCACAATCCCTGTCAGCACGGCGACAATCTCATCCGGCGTTACCACCGTGACGGAGATTGTTCCGTTCCCCACTGCTCCTGGTTCCGGCAATGGCGTCACTGTTGTGACTGTCACCCCAGATTACGGCACGCCCGTCGTCTTGACCGTTCCGGCCCCTTCATCCACCGGGGTAGCATCTGCCTCTGCTGCTGAGTTCACCGTGGTCACCGTCTTCCCCACCCCGTCGACTCCCGGCAGCATAAGCACAGTTCATGTCTCTGAGCTTACCATCACGGAGTCCTTGCCCATTGGACCAGGCCAGTTCACCGTTCTGACACTCACCACGGAGGTTCTCGTCACACCCACCGGCACTCCTGTTTCTGCACAACCGACTGCTTTCGTCACCCCGGCGACGCTCACATACACCATCTCCGGCGAGTATGGCCACAGTGACACTGTCTTGACCTACACCACCTACCTTCCCGCCCCGCCCCCAACGGCTGCCGATGATCCCAACGCGATGGACCCGACTCAAACTCCTCTCGTTATCACTGTCTGGCCTTCAGCAACGGCCGGGTCTTCCTCGACCTCCTGCACGCTTGAAGATGGAGATCCTGGAGCTCAGCCAACCGACGCCAGCAGTGGGAGCGATCCAATGGGTGGTGATTCGCCGGAGGTTACCCTGTGGCCTTTGGCAACAACCTCCACATGCACGACCACCGAGCCTCCATTTGCCACCACGGGCCAGTCGGACCCAACGCAACTGGTCACTGTGATTACCATCTTCCCAACTGGGGCGGATGGTTCTTTGCCCGACGGTACATCTTCCACATGCACCGAAGAGCTCTCGCAGCCCATGCAGACTGGCGCAGGCCAGGCGCAATCCGTTGCCAACCCAGTCCCTGCTCCTCTCTCGACGAGCTGGGCGGTGCCGACTGAACAACAGCAGTCGATGGCCCCAGCCAGCCCCAACACAGAAGTGCCAGACCAGCAATCCATGCCCCCAGCCAGCCCCAGCGCAGCAGTACCAGACCAGGAATCGATGCCACCAGCGAGTCCCAGCGCAGCAGTACCGGACCAGGGATCGATGCCACCAGCGAGCCCCAGCGCAGCAGTACCGGACCAACAATCGATGCCGCCGGCCGCTCCTACCACCACTGAGCCAGCGGCCGAGACCCCGCCAACGCAAAGCGAACTCCAGCAGCGATCCGTGCATGTCGCGAAGCGAATTGTCATCACTGTCACCCTTCCTGACACGCAAGTTGGCGGCTATGCCTTCACGAGCATCCAAGGCTACACTGATGCGGTTCCGGCCTATGGAACGCATGCTCCCGCAGCTGTCACCGCCGCTCCGGCTGCGCTTTCGTCTTTCCTGTCATCTGCCCTTGGCTTGAACACGATGACGGCTGCCCCGCTGGATGCTGTGCCGACTGCGTCAAACTCATCCCTCACACTGGCGCCCTCGACCTCCGGTAGCTTGTCGCCCATCGTCACAGCCCCCACCAATGTCACCAGCTCGAGCGCTCCAGAGTCGGCATCCATCACTGCCCCAGCGAGTGTACCCAACCCAGCTTCGCCCACCGCCCTCAATGGAACATCGACCACCGCCGCTTCAGCTGGACTTCCTTCTGAAACCTGTGGTGCGCCAGGTGATCGTGGCGGAGTGACCTTCAACGTGAGTACCCTGTTCCTTTCTGTGAGATACAGTTGCTGATAGTTTTGCAGTTTGACGACATTCCCACCATTTCCGTTGACAACACCACGGATCCCAGCAGCGTCCCGGCCCAGCCAATTCCGTTCCCTCACCATCGCTTCTTCTTCTCGAACGGATTTGATGTTGTGTCATCCCCGGCGGGCCCATTCCAGCCGGCATCAGGTTCGCAATTGGTGCACTTCAGCGCGCCCAACGCCTCGGAGTCGACCACTGCTCAAATTGGCCTCGCCCAGCTGCGCGAGAACCCGTGCTTCCGCTTCAACTTCCTCGGGTTCGGACTCGGATGTCTCTCTGCCAACGAGTCCTGCGTGTTCGACGTCAAGGGCCTGCAGTGGAACGGCGTCGAGGACGTCGTCCAGGCCAGCAGGACCATCGAGATCACGGGTTGCTCGGGCACTTCAAACTGCAGCCTCAGTCACCAGATTCTCGACTCTGCCGCCGCTGTGACATTCGCCAATCTGACATCGATCAACATCACCTTGACGGTGGCTGGCCAACCTCGAGACTGGTGGGGCGACGACTTGCAGATTGCCTGGACCGACAACACCTGTTCGACGGCAACGTGCCGCTCGCAGGAGCCTGACACGATCATGCTGGCCAAGATCCCCTGGGTTGGCCGGCTCAGGGCGCGTCGTCCGTTCCGCTGGTCGGCCCGCCACCACAATGCTCGACACTACTAATCACTCCATGGTGATCTCACGACGCAATGTTATCCACACCATCTGCATTCTTTTCGGCTGGCGCTTGGTCACAAGGCCGAGGGGCAGTCGTGAAATTTTGATCTCAAAAAGTCGGAGGCCAGATAGTTTCAGCTTAGGGCCATGATGTTCCTAGGTAATGCTGTTCTGGGGGAGTAGAAGGAGTGAGGGGAGGGATCTTTTAGAGGGGAAGCCTTGCTAGGGAGCATTTCTGGAACTCTTCTGTACGTACAGGCTTTAGGGAGATGTTAATGAGCGGTGTTGCCCCGATGTTGTTGTCTGCATCTGTGCTTGTCCGTGTGTGTCTCGATGCCTTCTGTCAGGGGGCGGCGTTGTGGACTGGCGTGGGAGTTGGTGTTCTGTCTCGATGGTGCTGGCCAATGCCCCGTTCTGAGTCAGACAAGAAGAGGGCATCATGGGTGAGGTTGGTGTCGGGCGTCTGTGGAGCAGGGCAATCGAGCCATGCGACGTCGATGCTTGGCGATGATGAGGTTGGAGTTCACATGGTACCGGCACACAAGCATCTACAGGTAGAAGAATCCAATGACGCAGCGCAATTGCATTCAGATCACGGGAGTTGGATGGTCGGAGAAGGGTTGTCGAGCGATGTCGGACCGGCGCGCCCTTAGGTGGACGGAACCCCGCTTCTGTCGGCCGGGGATGGCTCGGGTGGGTGCCGGTTCCGATGGGGCGGGCCGGGAATAAGACGCCGACTGGTGACGGCGCATCCAGTTTCCGGCTTGCATTGAGAATCCAGACCGCCTCGAGGATGTGCAGATCGAGGACGGGGCCGGAGATGTGACACATTCTTTTGTCAAAGAGACGAGCTGCCCAAAGGGGCTGCTGATGATCATGATGATGGCGGCGGAAAATCGGAGAGATGGTGCAAGTTTCCGTACAGAAGGTGACTGTGAGTAATCCGGTTGATGCTTTTCCGGCGCGCTGTCCTTTGCTGGTTCGTCGTAACTTCGTAATCGTCGCGGTTCTCGTTGGACTTGGCCCGAGTCGGGAAGTCCATGTCTCCGCAGCAGCAGTAGCGCCGTTGCATCGGAGTTTAGGGGCACGATACCCGCTGTAGCGCTGCGGGTCCCCCTCCTGTAGAGTTTTTCAGAGTCGGATGGGAGTGATGACTGTTCATGGCACCGCCAAGGGAAAAGGTTGGTCCCCGCTGGCGGTGACTACTTTATTCGAGTGTTCCCTTCTCCTTCTCTTGGTGGTTGGATTTGTGAACATTTTGGGTTGGCAGTTGAACATTTTTGTCGACTCCTTCCATTTGGTTGATCATCACAGTCGCTGTGGCAGCCACCCCCCCCCTGCGAATTGAGACGCTACGCCACGCCTTTCAGTGACCGCTGACATCTTCGACGTCATCCGCGACCCCTTCTCACGAGACGGGAAACGACCCGAGGATCGGTCATATCTGCCGACTACATCCCCTGGCTTTTGTTCTGTTTATTTGTCCAACACCCCCTTGCCAAGCATCACCAGGTCCCAAACCATTGAACGACACCACTGCACCCTATCACTACCCACGACCATGGAACCACCACGGCGCATCGACGGCGACGTCGAAAAGGGGCTGCGCCCAGACGAGTCAATACAGCAGCACACAAGCCCGAGAGTCTCCCAAGACGAAAAGCCCGAAAAGAAAAAGACCTCGCGCGACCCCGCCCTCGACAGCGCCTCCGACACCGACACGGAAACCGACGACGACGACTCCGGCCCGCACGCCCCCAACACAACCGAGATCGCCGACCCCCCACCCGGCGCTCTCACCACCGTCCTCTCCCGCATCCTCTCCCGCCCCACATCCCACCTCCCCGCCGGCCCCCCTCCCGACGGCGGCTTCCACGCCTGGCTCGCCGTCTTCTGCGCCCACCTCATCGTCATGAACACATGGGGCTTCATCAACACCTTCGGCGTCTTCCAAACCTACTACACCACCTCGCTATCCCGTCCACCGGCCGACATCTCCTGGATCGGCTCCACGCAAATCTTCCTCCTCTTCTTCGTCGGCGCGCTGACCGGACGCCTCACAGACGCGGGGTTCTTCCGACACGTGCTATGCATCGGTTCCCTCCTCCAGGTGCTGGGGATCTTCTCGTCCAGCTTCGCGGGCGGGTCGTACTGGCAGCTGTTCCTGGCGCAGGGCGTGTGCATGGGGCTGGGGAACGGGTTCCTGTTCTGTCCGACGATGGCGGTGGTGGCGACGTATTTTGAGCGGCGGCGGGCGGTGGCGATCGGGCTCGTGGCGTGCGGGACGGCGACGGGGGGGTTGGTGTTCCCCGGGATGGTGCGGGAGTTGCTGGGGAGGGTGGGGTTCGCGTGGACGATGAGGGCGGTCGGGGGGGTGCAGGTGGGGACGCTGGTGGTGGCGAATGGGTGGTTGAGGCCGCGGAGGGGGTTGATGGTTAGGGGGGGGAGGGGGAGTGGGGAGTGGTTGGATTTGGGGGCGTTGAGGGAGGTGGAGTATTTGTTGTACATGGGGGGGAGCTTTATGGTGAGTTTAAGTGGGGGTGGGGGTTTTACTGTGCTGACAATGGCTGTGCAGATGTTTCTCGGGTTGTACTTTGGGTACTACTACATCTCTGCGTTTTCCCGGTCCGTCATCCACGCCAGCTACGAGGACAGCCTCAACCTCCTGCTCGTCATCAACGGCGTCGGCATCCCCGGGCGGCTGGTGCCCAACGCGCTCGCCGACCGGTTCGGCCCGCTGACGATGCTCATACCCACGGCCATGATCGGCGGCGTTGCCGTGTTCGCCTGGGCCGCCGTCGACTCGCTCGGCGGCCTGTACGCCTGGGTGGTCGTCTACGGGCTGGCGGCCGGCGGCATCCAGTCGCTGTTCCCCGCGGGGCTGGCGAGCCTGACGGCCGATCCGCGCAAGACGGGGGTGCGCATGGGCATGGTGTTTTCCGTGTGCAGCTTTGCGACGCTCATTGGGCCGCCGATTGCGGGCGCCATTATCACGGCGTCGGGGGGACGGTATATCGGCGCGCAGGTGTACGCGGGGAGCGCGCTGCTGGCGGGCATGGGAATGGTGGCGGCGGCGAGGATGGTCAAGTGTAGGAAGGGGGGGAAGGGGTTGTGGGCTAAGATATGAGGGGCGTTGGCATTGGGGGGTGATGAAGACATGACGGGATGGTAATGGTAATTAGGATTAGACAGCATGAATAAATGGTATGGTTTCTTCTTGACGGGAGTGGGATGTGGTGTGGATTGGAGTGTGGTGTTTTCTGCTGTGGTGGTTGGTGAGAGTCACATTGGGGGTCGGGGCAGGTCGAGACGGTTGTGTGTTTCATGAGCAAGGCTGCAGATGTGTGGCAGATAAAGGTGTCTCTCGAGAGGTGACGCGAGATGTTTCCGCCATCAGCATCCTCGGTACGGATATACAAAAAGCAAAAGAAAGAGGCATGTCGAAGAGAAGATTGACGCCGGCGTGCCTGAAAAAGAAGTCAACTCGGGAAAGGCCAAGCGAAGGGAAATCTGGGTCCAATTGAGCGAATCGCCGGTCGACGATACAAGGCCGGGCCCGGGCGCATGCAGGCCGGAGCACCGGACGACGCCGGGTCAACAGTCAACAGCGCGCGGCTTGACGCGGCACTGGACGGAGAATTGAATGGATGTTGGAGCCGGGATGGTGGTCTGTCAACCGTGCGCTTGGTGGGCAAAGCGGCATTTTGAACCTGGTGTCTGCTGGTATGGGCTGACGCCTGCTGGTCCAGGACCCGGCCTTTTTTCTGGTGCGTGGATTTTGTTGGGATCGGCTTTTGGTGTTTGGTGTTTGGTGTTGAGTTGCATCGAAGAGGAGAAAAAGACGGGACAAAGGAAACCGATCCAACACCAACCTCTCGGCACAGATTTGCCGGGCAGGCCAATCAGCCCCCTGTCGAAATCAAGGTTTTCGGCTCGACTTGCCCCTCCAAACAAAAAAAAAGGGTGCCGTCGTCGTCAGAATGCATTCCATCATCATCACCACCACCAGAGCCATTGTCGATCCGATACGGATTGACATGTGTTTTGGCGTCTCTAGATTCTTATCTTGGCAATTGGGGGTTTTTGACAAACGAAATAAGCATGGCGAGACGGAGAAACAGAGTGGCGCATCATCCGTTGGGTGCCACTCCGGGCTGGGGAGGGGGTGGGGTTCAGGGCACCGAACCCCGCCAGGGCCCAGCACACATTTGCCCGAGATGCATCGCGGTCCATCTTTTTGTGGAAAAACACCAAAGAGAACTGGGTCTGCCTGGCCACAGGGACGGTGCCTGCATCTTCCCCGTCAATCAATGTGACAATGTCAACATCTCCGCAGTCCATTCCACTTGCTCTTGGAGCAATCTCTGGAGTCAGCCCTCACCTTGACACTCTCGCCAGTACCCACGTGGGGGAGCTTGAGCCGTTGTTTGGTGTGTTTCTCGCCAGCAGCTCGCCAAGCTCGGCCAAGCTCGAAGGAAAGCTTCAACCAGTTCATCGGCCGTGCTGCGTCAACCGTCCCCCGTCCCCCGGTCCAGTGTCGACCTGTGACGACACCGGCAGGCTCTGTATCGGCGGGCCGTGGACGGAGGCTGGGAGGACGGCGCGGCGGTGGACGACCTCATAAGCGGTGGACGACGGACGGACGATCCCTCGACCCGAGCCGCTTGGCGGGCAGGCATCTTGACAGACTTGACTCCAGTCTCCAGTGTCCACTGTCCAGATCAATCGTCGGTGGACGGTGGCAAACGGTGAATCTGGGGTCCTGGGGCCCGAGAACAAAGCCTGGGGGGGATAAGTGCGGCACCGACTCATGGAGAGGTAGGTACGCCAAGATGCCGAGACGGCCAAGCCTGCACTTCTGCCTCAGACCTGCCCGCATTGGACAATCGCATCCTGTCCGGGTGGACTCGGCCACTCCTTTGCCCAGGAGTCAGCCTCTCGGAGCCGCAGGAATCCTGGAAAACTCCAGTGCCGTGCCCATCCATGTCCTGAGGTGGTGTTGGGGGACACCTTCGGGGGGGGGGTATAAACACGTCATGGCTGCCGCCCACCAGCTCGTCCCGCCCCGGACCTCTTTTCCTCACCCTCTCCAGCCTCACCAGCAGCTTCACCAGCTACACGTTTGGCCCCGAGTCCCCCGACTGACCGGTAATCAGAAACGAATACCACGGATACACAGTCTTGCGACAGCGATAAACCTCCCCGACACCCCCCCGCCGCCGCCATCATGGGCAAAAGCGGTCCCGACAAGGCCGTCGGTGGCCCCGAGCACATCTCGGGCCAGTCCAACAAGCCCCTCTCCCGTCCCGCCCACGGCCTGACCCACAAGGAGCTCGCCGCCGAGCTCGATGCCGACACCCTCGCCGGCCTGGCCCCCGCCGAGGCCAAGCGCCGCCTCGAGCAGTTCGGCCCCAACGAGCTGGGCGACGCCGAGGGCGTCCAGCCCCTCAAGATTGTCATTGCCCAGGTCGCCAATGCCATGACCATGGTGCTCATCCTCGCCATGGCCGTCAGCTTCGGCATCGGCTCGTACATCGAGGGCGGCGTCGTCGCTGCCGTCATCCTGCTCAACGTCGTCGTCGGTTTTTTCCAGGAGTACTCGGCTGAAAAGACCATGGACTCCCTCCGCTCCCTCAGCTCCCCCACTGCCATGGTCGTCCGCGACGGCGAGGCCATGGTCGTGCCCTCGGGCGAGATCGTCCCCGGCGACCTGGTCGAGATCAAGATGGGTGATACCATCCCCGCCGATATCCGCCTGACCGAGGCCAAGAACTTTGAGACCGACGAGGCCCTCCTCACTGGCGAGTCCCTCCCCGTGCGCAAGTCCGAGAACGGCGTCTTTGACGACAAGACGGGCCCCGGCGACCGTCTCAACGTCGCCTACAGCTCCTCGACCTGCACCAAGGGCCGCGCCAAGGGCATCGTTTTTGCCACCGCCCAGTACACCGAGATTGGCGCCATCGCCTCGGCCCTCCGCAAGAAGGACTCCAAGGTCCGTCCCGTCAAGCGCAAGCCCGACGGCAAGGCCGGCGCCCATCGCTATCTCGAAGCCTACACCCTGACTCTCGGTGACGTCATCGGCCGCTTCCTCGGCGTCAACGTCGGCACCCCGCTGCAGCGCAAGCTCAGCAAGCTGGCCATGCTGCTCTTTGGAATTGCCGTCGTGTGCGCCATCATTGTTTTGGGTGCCAACAAGTTCAACACCAAGCAGGAAGTCATCATCTACGCTGTCGCCACCGGTCTCTCCATGATCCCCGCCTCGCTCGTCGTCGTCCTGACCATCACCATGGCAGCCGGCACGAAACGCATGGTCGAACGCAACGTCATTGTGCGCAACCTCAAGAGTCTCGAGGCTCTTGGCGCCGTTACCGACATCTGCAGCGACAAGACCGGCACCCTGACGCAGGGCAAGATGGTGGCCCGCGGCGCCTGGATCCCCGGCCTCGGCACCTACACGGTCGACGTTGGCTCCGAGCCCTTCAACCCCACCGTTGGCGACGTTCGCTTCGACGCCCGCATGCCCACCCAGATCGACTTCAAGCCCCAGTCCGACAAGGGCGAGGAGAAGGCGCCCGCCTACGGAACCATCACGGCCCCTACCCAGCTGCTCAGCGAGAGCAAGTCTTGCCTCCAGGACTTTTTGGCCGTCGCGTCCCTCGCCAACCTGGCCACCGTCTACAAAAAGGAGGGTGGCTGGCACTCGCGCGGCGACCCAACCGAGATTGCCATCGCCGTCTTTGCGAGCCGCTTCGACTGGAACAGACTGACGCTCACTACCGGCGACGACCCGGCGTGGACCGACATGGCCGAGTTCCCCTTTGACAGCGACGTCAAGCGCATGAGCATCATCATGCGGCACAACGCCTCGGGAAACCATTTCGCCTACACCAAGGGCGCCGTCGAGCGTGTCATTGGCGTGTGCACCCACTACTTCAACGCCGACGCGCCCGACCACGGCGAGGGCCACCGCGTCCCCATGAACGACACCTTCCGCGACGAGGTCATCCGCAACATGGAGGTCTTTGCCGGGCTCGGTCTCCGCGTGCTGGCGCTCGCCAGCCGCAAGGTCGACCCCACCACCAAGATCAGCGAGGACATGAGCCGCGACTTGGTGGAGAAGGACCTGACCTTCCACGGCCTCATTGGCCTCTACGACCCGCCCCGCGCCGAATCCGCCGCCGCTGTCGCCCAGTGCCACCAGGCCGGCATCACTGTCCACATGCTGACGGGCGACCACCCTGAGACGGCCAAGGCCATTGCCATCGAAGTCGGCATCCTCCCCAAACGCATGGAACGCATCAGCGGCGAAATTGCCCGCGCCATTGTCATGACCGCCGGCGACTTTGACAATCTCAGCGACGAGCAGGTGGATAAGCTCCCTGTCTTGCCGCTTGTGATTGCGCGGTGCGCCCCGAGCACCAAGGTTCGCATGATTGAAGCCCTCCACCGACGTGGCAAGTTCTGCGCCATGGTAAGTCTCCCATTCCTCCCCTCTCGTCCCCGCTAACATGTCCAGACTGGCGACGGCGTCAACGACTCCCCCTCCCTCCGCCGCGCCGATGTCGGCATCGCTATGGGTACCGGCTCCGACGTTGCCAAGGACGCCTCGGACATCGTCCTCACCGACGACAACTTCGCCTCCATCGTCGCCGCCATCGAAGAAGGCCGCCGCATCTTTGACAACATCCAGAAATTCGTCCTCCACGTCCTCGCCGAGAACATTGCCCAAGCCGGCACCCTCCTCATCGGCCTTGCCTTCAAAGACAAGTCCGGGCTGTCCGTCTTCCCCCTCGCCCCCGTCGAAATCGTCTGGATCATCATGATCACCTCCGGTCTCCCCGACATGGGTCTCGGCTTCGAGCGCGCCGTCCCCGACATCATGCGGCGCCCCCCGCAGTCCATCAAGACGGGCATCTTCACCCTCGAATTCATCGTCGACATGGTCGTCTACGGCCTGTGGATCACAGCCCTCTGCCTGTCGGCGTTCGTCCTGCGCGTCTACGCCTGGGGCAACGGCCAGCTCGGCGAGAACTGCAACGACCGGTACTCGCCGGCGTGCGACACGGTCTTCCGCGCGCGCGCCACCACGTTCGCCTGCCTCACCTGGTTCGCGCTCTTCCTCGCCTGGGAGCTGGTCGACGTGCGGCGCTCCTTCTTCCGCATGCAGCCCGGCAGCAAGCTGTACCTGACGCAGTGGATGCACGACGTGTGGCGCAACAAGTTCCTGTTCTGGGCCATCATCGGCGGCTTCGTCACGCTGTTCCCGACGCTGTACATCCCCGTCATCAACCAAAAGGTCTTCAAGCACACGGGCATCACGTGGGAGTGGGGTATCGTGTTCATCGCGGCCGGTCTGTTCTTTGCGGGCGTCGAGGCGTGGAAGTGGGCGAAGCGCGTGTATTTCCGGCGCTCGGCGACGAAGAAGACCGGGAGGCAGTGGAAGGACATGGATGTGGAGGAGCGCGTGTTTGGCGACTATCTGGGGACGAGCAGCGGGTCGACCACGCCCGAGGAGGCCGTTGCCGCCAACGGTCGCGATTGACTACGAAGGGGCGTGAAGCCCCGGACGGAAGTCGTGGTGCGTGGTGCTGGTGCTGTTGATGGCAATGTGGCGGTTGTCGTCAGAAATGGGGGGAGGGACGTCGCGGTTGGCGGCGGGTCCCGACAGGGGGGAGGTGATAAGGGGATGGGTGTGGGTCGTGGGGGGAGGGGATGGGGTGTGGTGTCGGTGGTGGACGCGTTGGTGTCGGTTGTCCAGCGTGAGTGTGCGTGCTCTGTCGTGGACGGGAAAATGGCCGCTCCTGGGTGCGCGCAACGGTCGTTCGAGGCGCGCAGCGGATGTTGGAACCAAATCCGTAGTGAATATATCGGCCGAGGCCGGATATTTGGTTTCATGTTGGTTGTTGTGACTGCTGCTCTTGTTGTGATGTTCCCACTTTGGATGTCCAACCGTCGAGGCCGGGGATGTGGAGTTGCTCCGGGCCGGACCGGACACCGGGGAAGTGGATACAAGTCGATCTTGGGCCGTGCCAAGACCGGAAGACTCGGGTTTCACGGCCGGGTGTCGATCGCGGGTGGGCTGTGCGCCTTCTGTATTTGGATTCTGCCAGCGCTGTCATTGGCGAGGCCCCCGTCGTTTCACCGCTGTGGCTTCGCTAATCTTTCCTTTTCGCATTCGCATTCAGCCGCTGACGTTTACGAACCACAACGACGACATCCCTCGATATTGCTTCATACTACGTACCCGACGACGGCCACAACATAATCAACAGTGAGCGGGAGCATCGTCCATCTCCTCTCCCATAACAGTCTATCACCGACGGCTTCAATGCTTAACAACATCCAATGATATTGACGGGTAACGACGGCGAGTCCTGCCGGCGACGAATGCCGCTGTCCTTCGAACTTCCCTGCGACGATCCACCGTCCACTCCCATCCGCGCCAGGGCAAACTGAGATGCTGACCAGGGGTTTATGCCGAACCCTCGCCGTTGTCGAACCCCTCGCTTCCGAGGTGGTGGTCTGCCGAGGGCCATCGTGACAGCGGACAGGCATTGTCTCGTTATGTAAGAGACGACCGTCTCCCACGGCGAGGGTTCCTATTCTTCTTCTGGCCAGCCTTGTTGCTCTCTTTGCCCATTCAGTTCGTCTTCAACTGCCACGTTCCTTTCAGGCCCAGCTGCCTTTTATACATTATTTTGCTTGCAGGCGAACACAAACTACACTTGTTTCACATCCCCGACCACATCCACCAAGTATCCCATCCATATCTCGTCTTTCCCTCCACGATATGGCGCTGTACTCAAAGAGCCGGCGGCCCTCCGCCGTGAAGTTACCAAGCTTGTCATCGCGAAGGAGGAACACCTGACAGACCGCGGTGCAGCGCGAGGCCCTGATGGTGCCCCGTGAGACAACCAGTTAAGCGCTGCTTTGGAGGCACTTGCCCCTCGGAGGCTGTGTGGGCATGAAGCCCTTTGGGCATCAATCATCTCGTCAAGCAGAGCCTTTGGCGGCACTGCAGCTGACCGGTCTCTCTGAAAATTCTTGTTGCCTCCAAGAGACTCCGAGCGACTGGTGGGTAGTGGTGAGGGTATGCTGCTCCGTAGTACGAGTATCGTTGGAGACGTGGTGATTAGTTCCCTCTCTCGCGCGCGCGCGTGTGCGGCGAGTCGCCGAGAGTGAGTCCACCACGCCGATGGGGACTGGGTTGATGATAGTGGCAGTAGGGTAGTTCTATCGCCACGGGTCTGAACCTGAGACTATCTATTACTTTCCTCCCTCCGTATCATGCTTTCTCCATACTACCATCCTACTCATTCTTCACCTCCACATCCGCTCCCGCCTCCGCCTCATCCTCGACTTTGATCTTTGGGTCGATGTTTATACGTACTGCCTGGAGTGCATTAATGGCATTGGTAAGATCCTCCTAAACATCCTAGAGTTAGTAAGGGTGTTCCCTCTGGCCCAAGAAGTGAAGACAAGTGGCACTCAAGAGGGCTGGAAGTCAGAGTTTAGTTTAGAGTTTGGGACGAAGATGAGAACGACTAGTCATCGTCCTCGTCTCGCGTTCTTCTTGGCACTCTTCTTAGTAGTGTTCTTCTCGCCGCTCTTCTCGTCCTTCTTGCCGTCCTTCTCGAGCAGGGATCCGACGACCGCTTCGTCGTCCGACGACTCAGGGATCAGCTGCTTGCTGATGGCCGTAGGCCCGTGGTGCATCTTGCTACTAGCATTGATCCTGGCGGGACTCCTTCTTGATATCTGCCAGTTTCTTGCCACTAGGTAGTCTTCTCGTCTTTCTTCCCGGGTAGGGATCTGACGACTCCCTCGTCATCCGACGACTCAGGGATCAGTAGTTTTCTGGTCACCGTAGGTCCGCCGCGATGTATGTTCCTCTTGCCCCTGAACTTGATGGATAATTTGATCTCTTTCTCTCGTGTGCGTGCGGTGAGTCGCCGAGTATCGGTTTACCACGGCGAAGGGGGTATGTTGGGTTAGGGGGCCTTGCAGCTGGAAGAGAGAAACGAGGGCCATCGAGAGGTTGTAGAAGACAGTGTGTGAATCGGTGCGGTCGGTTCCTCTGCGCGAGGAGAAACTCGGAGAGGAGGAAGCACTGGGCTCGCTGGATGGTGGAGTCGATGAAGACCTCCCGAACGGCATTGTCTTCAGTGAGTCTCTCCTGGTTCGTCATGAGATTTCAGTCTTGGTGGTGGCTGATCTTCCCATCTTGAATATGGGCTTGAAGAGAACAGAATTTGATTTGTCGGTGTTTGCCCCGGTGTCGCAGCGCTCTTCCGTCGCCACCGTGTTGTACCGGTATCCCGACGATTCCGACTTCAACATCGAGAAGAACGCCGCCAATACACCCGAGCGCCGCCAACACCCACGACCGGCCGAATCCCCATCCGCCATCTCCAAACGCGTGCGTTGACATTGACCACCACGTAGGCCCGTCCGACGAGACCAAGCAGCGGGACTTCCCGCCGGTACTAGTACCGAATCGACGGCACGCACCCCGTCTTTAAGGCGTGGGTCAGATCGGTAACAGCACCCATCGGATTCACCGATACCCTGACGGTCCCCCCTCCACCGAGAATCTCGTGAGAATGCCCTCACCACCGCCGCCCACTCGCAAACGGGCTCGCAGCGAATCTCCTCAATGTGGGTGGGAGCATGGCACACGAGACATGCCCACGGTGGGATGGCAATGCACCAGAGGGGGTGGGAGGGCGCCCCGCCCGAGGGGATGTTGTGGCGCCCCGCCCGAGGCGGTGGGTTCACAGACACCCGGGGAAGGAAGGTGGGGGGACGGCCCCGCCGAGAGGGTATAATGGAGCAGACGAGTGCCCGGGCGTCGGGAGTGTGCGTGGTGACACGGCATCCAGACGAGGAGCACGAAAGGTGGGCACTCGTGAAAACAGGGCAGAGTTCCCGGGAGCGAGGGAACAGTACCTGACGTACAGTTCAGGGATATCCGCCGCATCCTTCCCGCGGGACAGAAGCCGGGACGCGGATGGGTGATGAATGGCCCCAGGGGTCTGGGAGGGGGGTTGAATCATTGCTGAGATGGCATTCCATTGAGCGTGCCATTTTGGTTGATCGGTATTTCGACGCGAGCGTATTGCAGCGGAAGAAGCAGCTGGTTCGGATGTATGGGTTTGGGAGAGACATGGAAAGGAAGGCGTGTCGAGGTCCAGGTCTAAAGAGAGAAGTGAATGAGTGATGAGATAATCTTGGGCTCAGACGGCAGCACAATGGATGATGGTCAACCGGGCTTGGTGCGGGAGAAAAGTGCTAAAGGAATGGTTATTAACAAGGGAAATGCCATTGCCCCTATAATCTTCCCGGCCACCTATATTAGCCAGGGACAACCTACATGGAGTCATGGACGTAACAGTTGCAAGTCCAAGCCACACCATAAACCTACATCACATTACCCCACGTACCCATCATTATCATGAGCCCTAGTATTCGTACACACTATCACCCCTCAAACTTTTGAATCACTGCGAAACCCATCGCCTTCAGACCCCCGCTTGCTGCTCCTGCCGTCCCACACCGCATCTCGGAGAGAATCCGACTTGGTAGCCACCAGCTCGACATGCGATGTTGGCGGGTGCATCTGTACAGCCGTCCGAGTGGCCTTGGACCTGTGTGTTGCCTGCTTGACGCGGTGGATGAGGACTCGGAAGATGGGGATGGTCTGGGCAATGATGGTGCAGGCCGGTTCGAGGAAGTTGAAGAGGAGCATAAAGACCATGTAGTCTGCGCGGCGGGTGTTAGCACTCGTTCGGTACGAGACGAAGCGGTGGGAGGAGAGGGACGTCGTACTGTAGTCGTAGTCTCCCTGAACGAACTGGAAAAAGGTGCGGAGGATGACAATGACACCCGTTATGGAGCCAAGGCTCATGGCCACAGTGAGACCAATCTTTTCGCGCTTGACGAGCTGGAGTTTTCGCAGGACGAGCCATGGGAGAAGGGCGAGGACGACGTCAATGATGCCGCCAACCACTTGATCCACGTCAGCACTTTCTCGACAGCAGGCTGGACGAGAAACCTACCCATGAAACTACCTCCGAGATATTGCAAGACGGGAAGCTGGAAGCAGTTTCCCTGGACCGGGCGGAAGACTGCTCTCGGGTCGCCGCAAGCTGGGACCCAGATGGACAGGGTGCCCGGGATGAGGATCAGGTTCGCCACGGCGATGACAAACCAGAGAAAGTATCGGAGAGGGCGCTCATGGACGATCTTGGTCAACGTCAAGGCAAAGGCGACCTTAGTCCAGCTCGTGGCGACGGCGGCCATCCATGTTGACGTGTTCTGGAATCGGAAAAAGGCCCGTCGGGCTTCGTCGGCTTCGTCGTGGACAATGGCAATGGCACTGCTCACGAGAGCACCCGCGACTAATAATAGCACCTGGAGGCGGATGTTTGTCAGCACTGTATGGCACGGCAACGGGGTCAGGAAGGGGGTCACAAACCCAGGAGACGCAGAGCACCAGGTCATCCCACCAGACCTTTGCAAAGCGCTGGCGACACCACAGGCGGGCAAAGAGGAAGACAGTCGAGGCGGCGATGAGGATCCAGACGGCGAGGTTGATCTCGGTCGACTGATCCTCACCACTGTAACCAACCATGGCTGCGATGGTTGGGCGGCAGAGCCAGATTGCTGGTACCGAATACCGAGAAGAAGAAAGGCGGCGGCCCGCAGAGGGGGATCAGAGGTGCATCTTAACCTGCCAAGGACACAGACAGCAGTGGTCCGAAAATCTGGGGAAGCCCCCCGGAGGATCGTCGTAGCCCGGATGGTGGGGAAGGGTGGCATTGGCTCATGGTGGGACAGCCAAAAGGGGGTAAGCCCTCAGGAGGAGATGGCCAGAAGCAGGGTGTTGCGTGATGGGAGTGGCGGGGAGGAGGTGTCGGTCCGGGAATGCAAGGAGTCGGCACTCGGCGTGCTCCTTCGGCCTTGTGTGGCCTCGATCGTGTGTGTCAATGCGAAGACGTGGTGGTGTGAGACTGCGGTCTAGACGGACGAGTGCCGACCGTCAACCAATGTCTGCGACAGATGGCGTCCGATGCTGCATGCCGCCTCCCAGACGCAATTCGAGGTCAGGACTCAGCCTGGGCCCAGTTTGGATCAAAATTGCTGGTTATTAGTACATCACGCCACATACCGAAAAGGGTACATATAAGTCGCTAAGCCCTGGACCGGGGCCTCGCGCATCCGATTATATATTTCTGCCACTAAAACAGGGCACTTTCGATAACGTAGACCTAATCTCTAGGCCTCGAACCAAACGCGACCTGGAAGTTAGCTAGAGTTGGTACGGCGCCTTCCGTAACCCCTGAAAATCGTATTATACGCCTAAATAGCCCTTTAAATATAGCGTTATAAGGGAATACCCCCCTTAAATATAACGTTATAAGGGAATACCCCTTTTAAATATAACGTTATAAGTATTAATTTCCTTTCCTCTTTCGTAGTATTAAAATACTACTTTCTTTTTTAAAGTTATTTAAACCTTATAAACTATTAACGTTTAAGGGCGAAAGTAATATTAGTTAAATAGGAGAGATAAGGAAGTTATAGTATTTAAATCGCTATAATACTATACCGCGTTTATAGGAGCGAATACTACTTACTAGTATTACTTATTATAAAGCTTTATCTTATATATTAGTTTAACTATATATAATAACTATAATACTTATCGTATATTTAACTAGGTATTATATAGTACGAACTACTCCTACGTTAATATATTATTTAATATTTAAACTTTCTTCCTACCCCTATTTATATTACTATACTAGTTACTTACTTATATACTTTTACCTCGGCTTAGTATATATTTAACTAGGTATATATATTATTAATCGTATCCCGCTTTAGTATACTTACTACTACTATTATTATTACTATTACTATCGCTACTACTAATATATCTTCCGGTACTAAGCTTTATTCCGTCTCCGACTTTCTTAATAAAGCCCTTCCGGACTATAGTCGCTATAAGGATAACGTTATAATTAGCGTTAGCCTTTTTATAAAAAACCCTTAAGCCGATAATAGTAGTTTTCTCCTACCCCTAGCCTTAGCTCCGGCCTACTTAGCGCCGGCTTACTCGGCGTTAGCCTTACCCCTAGCCCCTAAATTCAATTTACTTAACCCTACTACCTTTAGGTAGGGGGGGTTTAACTTACCTTCTTATTTTAGCCGCCTTATTATATTAGAAGATATTTATTTTTATAACTAGACCGTTATTAACGCGGTATTTAATATACCGGTACCTTTAAGTTACTCGACTTCGTAAAGTAAGCGATTATAAAAGGTAATAAGAAAAAATATAGTATAGTAACGTAAGACTTACGTTTAGCTTTAGCTAAAGCCCTTATCTAATAAGGATTAAAATTAGGCTAATATAGGGGGGGATATATCGATTAATACAGTATAGTACCGAGCCGGCCCCCCTGTAACGCCGTATATTAACCTTTTCGTAGTTTTAATCGCCCCTAGTACTCCGCTTCGCCGTTACTCGGTAGCTTTAGCTTTAGGAGATACGAACGAGTAGATAAATCCGCTAATACTATCTCGATATATTTTACCTAATGTAATACTTATAGGGGAATACTTTAGTAACGATAACCGCGACGACGATAGCGATATAGAGATAATTAATTTATTTATATAGTAGAAGTTAGTCTTTCCGGTAGCTTTTCGGCGAGATAGTTAGTACGTTAAGGGGCGTAGAAGATATATCTTTTTAAGTAACCGCGGTATTAGTTAATCTCTAGCCCTTAAAAGTACTATTAATATACTTATATTTAAGGGCCGGGGCCGGGGCCGGGGCCGGGGTTAAGGCTAAGTAATAGTTTGTAGGAGTTAAGGGCGGGCCCGTATAAGGGAAGTTACTTTACGCGGGTATATATACGGCTACGGTACTAGTTAAGCCTTTATCCTATACGCTTTTATTCCTAACTTAGCTAATACCCCCGATAAATACCCTAAGCTTATAACCTACGTTAATAGAAACGTTACTATTATCCTTAACGAGCGTACCGCCCCGACTAGAACGCTAGCGACTAAGGATAATAATATTATCTAGACTTATACCTGGTTCGGTATATTTTTTACGACCTTAAGCTAACTTTCCGTAAAAGGCGAGTTAAATCGTAACGTTAGATACTAGTAAAAGAAGATATTTACTAAGGTCGGTACTACTCTTACGGAAGTATACTCCGAGTATACCTAGGATCTCGGTTACCTTCGAAATAAATAGAAGACTTAGAAAGCTAAGTATAAGGTCTAAGTCGAGTTCTAGTAAAAGAGTAGTATTATTCTAAACCCTATTAGTAGTTTATTTTATACTAGTAACTTAGCCTGGAATAATTTTATATTAAGCTACCCTAGCGCTAACTAGTTACGAAGTACGTTACTCCCCTATTATAAGGAGTACTTTTAAGTCTTTACTATTAACTAGACGACTAGGGAGTATATTACTACCCTAAACGAACGATTATTAGCGTTAGTTAAGGAGTATAGTATCGAAAAGCGGCGGCGTAATTAGGTAGTGTAAGTATATACGAAAAACTTAAGGATTAAAGCTAAGTTAAAACATTAAAGGGAAGGAAGTTAGCTATCTAACGGCTCTTTTAATAATAATAATACTAACGTAGTATTTCCTTCTAGGTAGTACCGGTACCTTAATATAGCTATTACTATAAATAACTTAGCGAATTCTCTTAAGTCGTCGATACGGATACTTATCGATAGTAGTATATTTAGTACGGCCTTATCCTTATCGGTATAGGCCGATAAGGTAATAAAGCCGGATCTCGATAAGTATATAGATATAGTAATAAATAAGGAGCTGTAGTAAAGGCTAGAGGCGGTATATTAGTATTAGTTAATTAAGGGTCTGGAGGGGAGGTTTTTCTAGTAGCGGAAGTTCGCGTATAATAAGGATAAGCGCGCTTTTATTATAAAGTATCTTATCGGGGAGGAGCCGCGATTTATTATAGTATAAGGGTAGACGATACTATATAGCCTAGTAATAGATAGGTATTAGTAGCGTAAGGGTATATAAGTTTATAAGTAGGCGGTAGGTTTATAGGCGGCGTTTATATATAAAGATATTAGTAAGATTCGTTTCGTTAGCCTTTAAAATACCTACTTTCCTAAATATACTAGCTACTTACTAAAGATATCGTCGTATATAATAGTTAATAATAAGGCTATAGTAATAGAGAGATATAAGGAAACTAAGGTAAAGACTTTAAAAGCGAGTCGTAACGTTAGTAGTAAATTACCCCCTACCCCTTTTATATAATTAGTACCCGCTTCTATATATATATCCCCGCTTATTTCAGACTTTATAAACTTATAATACCTCTCCCTCTCTACTAATATACGATAATCGAATTACGATAATCGAGTTACGATAATACGAATTAATATAAGCGGGGTAGCGATTTAATTTAATACCTAAAGGGTAACGACGACGGCGAATCTACCTAGCTAGCCCTTATAAAGGCGGCCCTAGTCTATACGACCCGGACCTAGCCTATATAATATAGTAACCGGCTAATAATATCCTCCTCCTCTCCCCCCCTACTACTTTCTTCTATTACCCCTCCTTATAACTCGCTATACCGCCTCGATAGTATATAATCGTTCCTTAAGTCTTACCTTAAGTATAACGAGCGAGGCTATAAAGGTATATCCGCCTATTATAATAAATACGGTAGTAGCCGTTATAGGGCTAGCGAATATAGTATTATACGTAGCCCTAGAAATATAATAGGTTAGTATAGATAAGCGTCTATACGAGTAGGGAAGCGTATATACCGGCTAACGAGGTTATTCCTAACTATAAAGTTAAGATAATATAACGCCGCCGTTACTATACGTTATAGCTTATAATACTTACCCTATATAGGCTTACCGGTATCTACCTAAGCCTACTAAGTAAAGAGGATAGTAAGGGGGGGCGGACGGTAAACGCGATTACCTCCGTAATAGTTATAGTAGAAACTACCGGTATAGGAGCTATACTCCTAGTATACCTTCCTATCTACTAAGTAGTAGGCGTAAAAAGGGTCGCGGATAATACCGGAAGGGTCCTTCTTCTTCTTACCCTTCTTCTTCTTCTTCTTCTTCTTAATAACGGAGGAGGAAGAGGAGGAAGAGTTTACGGGGTCGGACTTCTTAGCGTCGGACTTCTTCTTCTCTACCTCTTCTTCCTTCTCCTACTCCTTCTTCTACTACTAATCGTAATCCTATAGGTATATTAATCTTAGTCCAGTTCTATACGAGTAAGTATATATATACGGGATTAGCCTCCTCCTTTATAGGAGAGGTAGGGAAGGAGGGCTTATTAATAGGCTTTTAGCTTTAGGTATAAGAAGTACGGCCGGAGGGGTTAAAGGGGCCGGGCATAGTCTCGGTATATAAGGCGATAGTAATAGTATAAGTATAAGTAGTATTAGTATTACCGCGTATAATAGTAGTAGTAAGGCGGTCGAGGTTATTAGTATCGTCGGCGGTAACGGTATCGGTAGTAACAGCGGTATCGGCGGTAGTAATAAGGATAGCGGTAGCGACGAAGTCTTTCTTAGGGATAGTAGTAAGGGGAGTAGGGGGTATAGAGCGGACTAAGCTAGTAGTAGGGGGCGTAGGGGTAGTATCGGGGTTAAGGGTAGTAGGTTTAGCTTTTTTAAAGGTAGTAATAGAAGCGGGGGGGGATAGGCTAATACTAGGGGGAGCGGGGGTAGTATCCTTAGGGTTAAGGGGGGTAGGCTTAAGTTTAGCGGCGAGGGAGGCGGTAAGGGAGGTAGTAAGGGTAGTATCGCCGGTAATAGCCTTAGCGAGGTCGGCGGCGGTAAGGGTAGCGGCGAGAGTAGTATTAAGGTCCTCCTCCTCGGAGGCGGAGGGCTTAGGGGCGGCGGTAATAATAATAGTAGTAAAAGCGGCGGTAGCGGCGGAGCCGATAGTAGGCGGGGGTAGGGCAGTAACTTCCTTACCCTTCCGGGCGGCGGATCTAGTCTATTTACTTTAGGTTAGTTTTTATCTCTATCGGTATATATATATACGGATATATATAAAGGCGTATATATACTAATCTATTAGGGGTAGGGGAGGGGATAGGGTAAGAGGTAGGGAAGGGCTTACGGGCCTTAAGTATAATAGGAGTAAGGGTAGGCTCGGTAGGGTCGGTAGCGCCGGAAGGTACGCTAGTAGTAATCGATATCTTATCTTATTCTTTTAACTAAGTAAGTAAATCCCGTATATTAGTAATTACTTTATTATCTATAAGTATACTTTTTATAATAGTTACGCGGGCTAGAGAGGAGGAAATAACTTATATATTATATAGTATAGTAGTTGCTAAAGAGGAGAGGAAGGCGGTAAGGTTAGTAGTTTTTTTTTAATAGTTTAAGTTATATAAAGTACGGAGTATAAACCTACTTTTCCTTTACATATAGATAAAAAAAACAATCCCCCTTTTAAGTTACCTCTATCTACTACCTTTATCTACTACCTTTATTACGCTAGTATAGCTATATAACTCCTCCTTATATAGTACCGCTTCGTACGAAACGTATATTTATTTAGTATAGTATAAATCTATCCCTCCCCCTCTCTAGCTATTTACTAATATAATTTAAACGCCTTTATACCCTTAGACCTATCTCTCCCTCCGCGCTCTCCGTACCGTTCGAGCCTTACGCCGATACCTTTTATAGTCTTACTATATATAGTACGTTACTTTATCTTAAAAAGCCCTTATCTTCTTATCTTATACTATCTCCCTTCTTATCTCGTTACTATAGGTATTACTATCTTTATCCTTCTTACTATCTTATTCTACCTTATCCTCCTTTATCTCGGGCTTAGTTAGGTTTATCTTCTTAATAAAGTTATATAAGGCGGTAATAGTATAAATAAGGTCCGTCTAATAAGTAATCTTATACTTAAAGGTACTCGCCCTTAATATTTTAAACCTCCTTTTAAGTATACCGATAGCCCTTTTAACCCTATTTCTTAACTTAGTATACTAAAGGTTAAATAATTCCTTTATATTCTAAGGGTAGCGGCGATTACTACCCTACTTACTTAGATAATATCTTATACTTAAATACAGTATTATAAGCCCCTTAAATTAATAGAAACTAGTATTTACTAGATACTACTTACTTTTTAAAATCTTAAAGACTTTACGCTAAAGGGTACTAATCTATAATAGTCGAGAGTTATATATAAACCCTTCGGTACTAGCTAGAACTAAGGTAAAATACCCTTAAAAGTTAATAGATAGAAAGACGTTCTAAACCGTAAAATTCTTCCGTAACCGGAACGCGATAGCCTTATCTTCCGGTATATAAGTATAGATAAAAGTTCTATCTATCGAGCCTAGGTAGTCCTTAAAGTATTTCTCGAGATATCCTACGTTAAAGCGTATAGGTTTTATATTACCGTTAGGGAGGATAACGTAATAGGTAAATAATCGGACTATAACCTTTAAGATTTAGACGAAGTTACGGTAGATAGTCTCGGTACTATAGCTAAAGAGTTAGTATATATTTCGGATAATTAGGTTACTACTATAGATCGTAAGAAAGGCTATAACTTTTTCCTTAAGTAATATTTATCGCGTATCGCCGACGTTAGTATTCCGGCGTATCTAGGCGACTAACTAACGAAAGATATAGTATCTTATATAGTAGAGATAGTAAAACTTCGGGGCCGTTTTAGGATATATAAAGTCTGTAATAATAAAGACGCCTTACTACTTATTTATATTAATAAAGTAATAAATAGTATCGTTACTTCCTCTTTAATAGTAAAGTTATTACTATAGAATAGCGGTATATATTACTTAGAGGAAAATCCTTAAAATAAATTATTAAATCTTAAAAAGGGCTAGTATATTAATAGTACTATTTATATAAGTACTAGGCTAGTATAGTATAGTATTATTATAGTAGTTATAGGTATATAAATATAAGTTAAAAAAAAAGGGTAGTATAGAAATAAGAGGGGGATATTAAGGAGGTATAGTAAAGATAGGAATAAGGCGAGTATATATAAGTATATACCCGCTTCTTAGTATATAGTAAAACGAAAAACGTTACAGATAACTAGCTTTAAACTAACGAAAACTAGCTTAAACGTAATATAGGAAAAGTAGGCCTAGAGTACGTAAATATAACTATATTTAGTAGCGAAAAGGAGAGGTATATAATCGAGAAGGATTCTGGTAATCGGCGATTAGCGCTGCGGCCGAAGTCGGAGAGATACTTATTGGCCAGGTCACTTTCGGCTATTCTCTCTCTAGAGCGGCCACTTTTGGTGCGCTCCAGCCCTGAACCAAACTGGGCCTAGCACACGCAGCAGAGAGATTCCGGACAGGTTCAAACACTAGACTGGAAGACGACCTTGACCGGTGTGCCAAGCATCAGGAGAAACGGCCAACGCCTGCATCGCGGGCTTGTCCTGTGTCGGTCGGGCTTGGTGGGCGGGGACGGTCACCTTTCCGCCTGTTTAGCGTCAAAAGTCTCAACGGTCGATTGATGAATGTCCACATCTCATCTTTTGGCTTGGTATTTTTGCTCAGCAGTGGAGCAGAGACCGGAGCTGGCCCAGCTGGGAGCGTTGGGCGTGTGAAGGGCGCGGGAAGCCATGGCCCATCTCCAACTGGTGGTAGTCGATGGGGTCGGGAAGTGAGAGTGCTGCTGCTCAAAGGTGATGGTGTCGTTCGGTCCAAAGGGCGTCGTGTGAAAATATCGATGCGGTTGGGCGAGGTCGGGAAGGAGGGGGAGGCCAATGCGGAATACGGAGCGAACATGCGGAATTTGTTGGAGCACGCAAACCAGGATCTGGGGAAGGTTGTGTCCGTGCGCACGAGGGGGGCGGGGCCGTCCTTGGCGATGGGCGATTGAACTCCTGGCCCGGGCGTGACTTCCTTTTCGAGTTGCGAGGTCCGTATTTGATGCTCGTCCAAGAAGTTGCAGCTGCCACTGGTGACTGGCATTTTCAGACAGCCTTTTCCTCTTCCCCAATGGGTCCCAGAGAGGCATCCATGGGCGATGCGAGACGCGCAGCGTCTCTTGTTTGATCCATACTCGCGTCAACCTGCAAGTTGCCAAGCAGCAAAGGGGTCGTTGCTCTCAAAACCATCTCCTTTTGCCCGCGCAATCACCTCGGTGCGGAGAACTTGAGCTGCAATACGAGCATTTTGTTGTCAGCGCGAGACCTTTTTTTCAAGAAGGTGGGCTGATTCCCTCCTGGCAAGGTCTGGATGGCAAAATCATCAGTGGTGTCCAGGTTGGAATTTCCATGGCCCTGGCTACCATATACACTCCAGCCCTGGTTTGTTTGTTAGCGCGAGACCTCGAGCCAAGGAAGCCATACCTAAATAACAAGATCTTACGTCTCCAGTTCTCGCTTTGGGGTCTGTTTGGAAGGGATAGAGGTATCCGGTTTTAAATTTAGGGCCTCTACAAAAATGACCACGGCCTTGGTCGATATCTTAATGTCTCGAACTAACAAACAAACCAGTATTGTATTGCAATGCCACGAAAACGGAAAAAGCTCAAATCCTGGACCACCACTGAGGAATGAGGCGGCACCTTCAAGTCCACAGTGGACTCAGTCCAGTCTGTTGATTCGTTTGTTGTGGTCATGACCAGGGGTTGGACTTTTCCATTTTCGCGAAACTAGGCGGCAGTGTTCTTGATGTGTCGCCAGGATGGAGCCACCCCTTGAAATAGTGTCGCGTCGACAAAGGCCAGGAAGGGGAGAGGGGCTGGGAAGTTCTCGTACCATTGTCGTCAAAGTGGTTGCGGTCGTGAATCGTGATACTTGTGACACAACATGCCCCTTATTTTCTCAGCCGCTTGGAAATTGGGACAGCATACTGATCCCAGGCGAGCAAGGCCGACAAGTAAAGCGTAAACAAAAACCACAGGCATCCCAATGTGTAAGCATTCCATTTGATGTTGAATTAGAGATTACCAACCAACTGTGATGACATGCCATGGAATGTCAGAGGAGCCCAAGACCGCGTCTACTCCTTCTTGGTTACATGGATGTCATCCATAAAATACCAATCGCCCTCATTCGCCACAGCCATGGCCCGGATCTCAATCTCGCCAAACCCAGTCGCATCAGTTGTAAACTCCCACTCGGAAAGAGGAAAGTACTCCAGAGTGCCGGGACAGGGAAAAGTCCCCAGGTCGACCCCTTGGTACAAGACCTGGATGGCGCCACCGGCTTAATCGTTCAGGCGGAGGTTGATCGTGTACACTCCAGCCCTGGTTTGTTTGTTAGCGTGAGACATTGGAGGCACTAATCGAGGCCATACACTGTTTGATACAGGGCCTTGGAGATAGAACTGGACACCTATATTTTTGCTGACGAGGCCCTCGAGATGGAACTAGATACCAATATCTTTGCTGACTAGCCCTACAGATGGAACTGGATAGGCCTTAGGGTTGGAACTGGAGACGTCTCGTTTTGTAGGAGAGGTCTGGTTTCCTTGGCAAGAGGTCTCGCGCCAACAAACAAACCAGGGCTGGAGTGTAGGTCGTCGACGGAAGCGCTTGGAAGGACTGGGCGATCGCCACGTATGTGCCGCCGATGCCGCCGAAAGGTGGCGTGAGGCGGATGATTTGGGTTACGGCGCAGTTGGGGGTTTGAAAGGGTTTGCAAACAGCCACATTCTTGATATGCTCGATACTTCCACCAGTGTCACCAGTGCTCGCCGAGTTGGTCCACGGGAACAGGCTGATGCCTTCAAAGTCTCCATTGACGAGAGGCTGGTCAGGGACTTTGACGGTATCTGTTGCGACGGCATGGACAGTGGCGGTAGCGGTATCGGTGACAGTCTCAACCGACGTGGTCTGGCCAAGACTTGCATGTCAGTCATCGGCCCGAGGGGGTAACGGGGAGCGGAGACGGCAGACGTACAGTATGCTCGGCAACCGTGGTAGAGGTGGACGTTCGCTCGATGGTCAGGGTCGAGGTCAAGACGGGAGACTGGAAATCTTTTCTCAAGGCACCTGTGCTCGGTGTCTGTGAGTCCAAGATATGTTGAGTTTTGACTCGTCCAAACTTCAAAGATAAGAACAAAGGGCGGGGGAGGAACGAGGTGGGAGGTGGCTCGAGATGGGGGTACCGTTACCATTGTGGCGTTCAGGGTCCAATGTGTGCTGGGATCTGACTGGACCCTTCGTGCATAATCCGTAGGGCCAAGGGCGCGTTGATGAGGAAGGCATGGGGGATGGAATCGGAAAACGGGTTACCTAGGTCTTCTGCGGGGCATCTGTCAATCGTAAACCACCAACTCCGCATGCGAATGCGAAAAGGATCTTGTCCCGTGCGTCCACGGCCACAGACACGGCAACAGAGACAGCCACTGCCACAGACACAGCCCCAGACACGACAACGGCCGCCACGCATACGGCCACAGACACGACCACCGCTACGGACACGGCAACAGCCACAACGACGGCTACGGACACGACGACAGCCACCACCACGGCGACGGCTACGGAACTCAGCTCCACGACCGTCACGTCGACGCTTACTTTCGACGAGACGTCAACGTCCACCGCGGTTGTCGAGTATACTGTGCGCTTCCCCTCTCCCTGTTTCACTGCGTGCACCATGACTCGGGACTAGCCAGTGCTGTCTAGGCCACCACTATCGAGACCATAACCGACGCCACCACCACTACCCAGCGTGCGGTCGTGACTGCTACGCCCAAGCTCGCGAATGGCGATTTCGAAGCCGGGAGCATCTTGCCATGGGTCGTCACCGCCGGTGCTGGGGACGGTACGGTGCAGTTTTTACCGAGTCAACAGCTGTGCGTTATGAACGGCTTGAATTCTCCAAATGGAGACGTCTGCCTTACGAGCGGCATGCTTCTCGTCCAACCGGCTCCCTCCCGCTCCGTCTCGATTGCTCAGACGTTTGACGCACTTCCGCTCAGCACTTACGAGATCGGCCTGGACTGGTACAAGGGCGGAGGCAATGATATGGAGTACAACGGGGCCTCACTCGCGGGGGCCGTCTGGAAAATTGGATCTGATGTCGTGCCCCCCAGGCCATCCGACAAAGTATGGAACCATTTCGAAGGGTTCGCCCATTTTACGACAGACTCGACGGGGAGGGGCACGATTGAGATTTTCTTTGTGAGCTTCACTGACTCTCTTCTTGTACGTGGACAATTTCCAGCACGCTGCTCAAGCGGTAGACGTGGCCGGGGTATTGTCTTGGAGCATTGCATGCCATACCATGGGATCAGCTCTACTATCTAATTCAAAAGCCGCATGGCAAGCTTGCTTGGAGACTTTGTTTCGGACCAGTTGTCCAACGTGCCACAGGTAGCGCACATGCATGGCAGCGAGCAGACGGGACCATGTCTGACTGGTTGGTGCCATCGGAACTGAGATGTGTCTGCATGGTCAAACCTTTTGTCAATCTCTCCCAACCCAACGTCGAGTGAAAAGGGGCAGTATTTACCTGTTCCATTACCCCAGCAACATCCGACACCTTGCATCGGGTGGGTGGTGGGTGCATGGCGCCACGAGCGGCTCAGGAGCCACGGGCCCACTCCCGGCTTGGCGGCCGGCGCCGGCAGAACGTGAGGTCGGCAGTGAGGTGGGCGCCACCAAAATGGGGGCAAGGGGGGAATTGGTTTCCCCGACATCCTCCACCGCGACCCCTCTACCCCGCACCCGCTGTCGCGCAGTTGGTGGGGGCCCCTGAATTGACCCCATCCCGATCCCGCTTCGCGTCCTGTGAGCGGCGAGATGGGCGGGTGAAATGGGCTGGACGGGACCAGGTGGTGGGACTCGCGCTGACGGCATCGGAGCTCTACACAAGCGCTCCCTATATAGTGCGCCGCGCATCCCGTTTCTCCCCAGCGGCCTGCCCTCTTCCCGTTTGCTCCCACCCCCTCCCCCACCTCACCACCCCCCAAACCGCCCATCATGCCTCTCCCCGCCGGCGTCTACCGCGCCGACCACGTCGGCTCGTTCCTCCGCCCCAAGCCCATCCTCGAGGCGCGCGAGAAGCTCGACACCAAGGGCATCAGCCTCGAGGACCTGCGCAAGCTCGAGGACGAGCACATTGCCGAGGTGGTCAAGAAGCAGATCGACAATGGCATCCAGGCCGTGACCGACGGCGAGTTCCGCCGCGCCTTCTTCCACATCGACTTCCTCCAGCACATCCACGGCGTCGAGCGCCAGGGCAGCCTGTCGTCGACCAACGTGGCCACGCACGGCTTCACGCCGCCAAAGGTCGTCGTCGTCGGCAAGCTCGGCCACCCCGAGGGCGGCATCCAGGTCGCCGACTACCACTACGTCGAGGCGCAGGTCGCCGCCGCCGCGCCGGCCCGCCCCACCACCACCAAGGTGTGCATCCCCAGCCCGACCATGGTGCACTTCCGCGGCGGGCGCGACGCCATCTCGACCGAGGCCTACCCGGAGCTCGACGGCTTCTTCGCCGACCTCGTCAAGGTCTACCAGCAGGAGATCGCGGCGCTCTACGCCGCCGGCTGCCGCTTCGTGCAGCTCGACGACACCAACCTCGCGTACCTCTGCGACGCCGGCATGCGCACCGAGGCCGCCAGCCGCCACGGCGAGGACCCGCAGGCCCTGACCAAGCAGTACGCCGCGCTCATCAACGCCGCCATCAGCCAGCGGCCCAAGGACATGGTCATCGGCATCCACCTGTGCCGCGGCAACTTCCGGTCTCAGTGGTTCGCCGAGGGCGGCTACGAGCCCGTGGCCGAGGTGCTCTTCAAGGAGCTGGACGTGGACGTCTACTTCCTCGAGTTCGACGACGAGCGCTCCGGCGACTTCTCGCCCCTCCGCCACCTGCCCGAGAGCAAGACGGTCGTGCTCGGCGTCATGTCCAGCAAGATCGCCGGCCTCGACGACAAGGACGCCATGGTGCGCCGCCTCGAGGAGGCCGCCAAGTTCTGCCCGCGCGGACTGGACCAGCTGTGCCTGTCGCACCAGTGCGGCTTCAGCTCGACCATGGAGGGCAACGACCTCAGCGAGGAGCAGCAGTGGGCCAAGGTTCGCCTCGAGGTGGAGATTGCCAAGCAGGTGTGGGGGGATGACCTGTCCAAGTAGATTGGGGGTGCGCAGGGAATGGGGATATGTACATACATTTAGCGATGAGATGATGATGGAGGGCAACGGCGGCGCCATGGCGTTCAACAGTGGGGGTTCAGCAGGAGTGGTCACTTCCTTTCCGGCTTTCAACAACGGTTTCAAAAGGAAAAGGGCAGCCAGGGGCTTGCATATGGGACGGGAATATCCGTATAGGGAGGGTAGATATCAGCGTGCATCTTGGAGCAGGGGGGAATGCATTGTTTGTTCGTGCTTCAAAGCGGTTGTTGGTTCTTTGACCGTGTGACGGGAGTGATTGCTGGTTGACCTCGAGGGCGCTTTGGTGGTTGAATGTATCTGGACCTTTCGAAACAGGTCACGACTCTCGCTTGTTTTGGGCTCTCGGCCACGTCGACAGAGCGAGGGCTTTGCCTTGCTCAAGTTTTGTATAGGCTCTCTCACAAGAGTCCTCTATGGAACTGGTCCATGTCTGTGTCAAGTGAACCGCTGGAATTTGTCTTGGGACGTGAAGCAGTCGGGGAGTGTTGGGACATATGGCGATGTAGAGGGCCCCGTGTGGGAGGGGGTGGGGGTGCGCAGAAACAGTGCCGGGGTCTTTTTTTTTTGCATCCTTGCTTGTGCTGGACTTGAGAAAATAGAATGGAGGCCTTCGTGTTTCGGTGCCCGCCTCGTGGTGGCGGGTGGTGGGGTGGTGGTCAATAGATCGGGGGCCGTTCTTTGTTGACACGAGTTGAAGAACAACGAACCGCAGAAGTCATGGTATGCATTGAATGGGGAGTGTGGCGCTGCGGAATGGCCCTGGGCAACCTGATGGGACGATGTGGATCAAAAAAGGGGGAGAGGGTGGTATATGTGCAAGGTTTGCAGACACCTTTCCAATAATCCAGATCCACCGGCGGTTGGGCGTGGTGTAGTTAGGGATGTGCTCAGGGTAACCATGTAGGCAAGCCATCATGGAGCCAGGGGTTCGGTTCGATTCCAACCGAAGGTGGGGAGGCATTATTTTTTTGGGGTTTGTTTCTTGTGGGGAGGTACTCTTTCTTTCCTTTCCTTTCCATTTCTTTTTTACTTGCCCTGATAGAAAGGTATCGCCAATACAAATAAATGACTACAAGCTGCCACCATTCGCTTTCATTTCCTGCTGCTTGGGTACGCAATGGTATGTTGGTCGTCCCGCCGTCTATCTGTCGGCCTATGTTTGTCATGTCGCTTGTCCGCATCAACAATATCAACCAGACCGCAAAGGATGGCAAGACATGTGAGATAAGTACCTAGGTACTACGAAGTCCACCCCTTCGCAACGCCAACGAAATATATTCGAAACACCCTGCTCCTAGCACTGACTACTCTTTCGAAACAACGGACATGGAGGTTGTCAATGGATGGATCGCTCGACACGGACTAGATGTACCTCTGATGATCCGTGACAGAAGTCGCTCGTCGGGCACATTTAGCAGTGGAGGAATCTGCTATTAACGCAAACAAGCTGGATGAGGATGAAGAGGAGGATAAGAAGAAGCCTTACCTCATGAAGGCTTTCTACCTCAATCGCATCCAGGCCTCAGCCGGCACGTCCAAGAGACGGGCGCCCATGCCCAATCCCGCTCGCGCGACCCGCAGCGCAAGCAAGACCAAGAACGCCAACGAGGAGGAGGAGAGGGAAAGGGATTAGAACAAATATTAGCTTTGTGGGAGGAGGTACGGGTCTCTGTGGCTGGGGTGACAGCTGGGAGATGAGGTCGATTGCAAATGACCTTTTTTTCACATGCAACTTGAACAGTGGGCACGATGGATTGAGGATTTCCAGCATCCACTATCTCGGTTACTCGGCGCCCCCGAGTTGGCGGCAAAGACAAGATCGTGACATGAATGGTCATTCGGCACTAGGCAGCTGGTGACTTCTTCCAACGTCGCCTCCTTTTCCCAAACGAACTTTCCTGTTTCCTGATGACACAGGATGCTGAAATCGACACTCCATGGTCCCAACACAAACTTGGAAATGAGAATACCATGGTGATCATGCGATGTCAATGAACTCCCCACTGCTCATGCTCCAAATTATCATGCCAATTATCTTGACAAAAGGGTTCTCGTCCTCGGACATGCCCACCACCAGCCCGACTTTGCCCACACCAGAAGTCACGCACGAGTGGAGCCCCAAATTGCCTCCGCCGTGATACCAGACCGGCTATATATTCCGGCCCTGGTTTGATTCAGGTTGTCAGCGCGAGACATTTGAGACACCGATCAAGGATATTTGCCTTTGGATGGAAGCCTTGGAAATGGAACCGGAGACCCGAGAGATTGAGCTGAAGACCGACGAGTTTTCCACCAGGCCCTGAAGTTCAAATCGGATATTCCCACAGTTGCAACCGCATACCTTTTCCTCGGAGCCGGACACTTATGCCTCTGGCAACCACGTCCTGGTGTCGCAACTGGATACCTTTAATTTGTCCAACCAGGCTTTGAAGCCCAAACAGGAGGTCCCAGAGGTGGAATTGGAGGTCTTAAGGTCGGAACAGGAGACGTCTCGTTCTGTGTAAGAGGTATTGTCCTTTTGGCAAAAGATATCGTACTGCATAACAAACAAAAGCAGGGCTGGGGTGTAGAACCCTCCAAGCCCGCCGCAACATCATGCCTGATGCGCTATCTCTTTGCCACAGTCTACCTTTCCCACACCATCACGACAACGAATCTTCCTACGTTCCACCCACCCACTCCTGCCGCGGGCAGCCCTCGAGGGACGACTGGACCTACCAGTATCTCGTCATCTTCCTCCGCTTGACCCGGATCACCACGCTCCGCTCCACCTCCACCTCGTCATCGTACGACAGCCTTCCATACTCCGGCTGCCTTTCCCGGCCCAGCGGCTTCTCCCTGCCCACCGACACGATCCGGCGCTCCTCGACCACCTCACCCTCCTCCAACTCCTCGACGATCTCGCCTTCCTCCAACTCATCCTCAAGCGACAGGCTTCCATGCACCCGCTGCTTCTCCTTATCCATGTCCTCCGCCTCCCTCTCCCTCTTAAACCTCTTCAACCCCCTCGCCGGGGGGACCCGCGCCGTCCTCCGCACAAACGCATCCCTCAACTCCCAATACATCCCCTCCTCCACCTCCAACTCCACCTCCACCCCACCCACCAAGCAAATCGGCCGTTGTTCCTTTCTCACCCACGTGGAGTGCTTATCGGCCATCTCGTGCAGGTCCACCTTGTTCCCGACCATGTGCGACGGCAGCCAGAGCAGCTCGTGCTCGGTCTGGAGGCCAGGGATGGCCGCGAGCTCGCGCGATGAGGCGAACATGCGGCGGTAAATTTGGTGGCGCAGACTGTGCGGCTTGGTGGCGAGAGTGCCGCGGGGGTTGGCGGCGAAATTGTGCGGTGTGGTGTGGTCTGAAAAGATGCAGACGAGTGCGGGACGCTGCGAAAGGCGTTGGAGGTCCGACGACATCGCGGAGACCTGGAACCGGTTCTACCAGCTCCGGAGGTTCTCGTTCGCGATGGATATGCCTTGGGCCTGTGCGGGCGTTAGTAATACGGAGGGAGGGAAGCACTCTCCAGCCCTGGTTTGTTAAACGCGAGACCTCTTGCCAAGGGAAGAGACGTCTCCGGTTCCGGCTCTGGGACCTTATCTGGAAAAATATTGGTATCCAGTTCCATCTCTGGGGGCCTGGCCGCCAAAGTACAGGCCCTGAAAATGCAACCGGAGACCTCAAAGATAGAACTGGGGACCTGTGTACCTTCCAATAGGCCCTGAAGTTCAAGCCGGAGGCCGACAACTTCGTGGACTGTGTCCTGAAGTTGGGATGGGAGACGTCTCGTTTTGTGCAAGAGGTGTCGTTTCCTTGGCAAAAGGTATCGCGCTAACGAGCAAACCAGGCCGGAGTGTGTGGAGGGTGGGGGGGAGGGGGCATACCACTGCCAGGATCTCGGCCACGACGTTGTCAACGGCCGGGTCCATCGGCCACCCCATCATAACGATCTTTCCATCATCCTCTTCGCCGGGCGCGAAGTGTTTGTATACAACGCTGTAGGCGCCGCGGCCGGTTTGATCGTCATAGCTCGCATCCACGTAGTACCCCAACATGATATCGTCGAGGGTGGAGTGGTGGCTCTCGATATGCCTCGCCTGGGCCACCGCCTCTTCGGGGTCAGATCGAGATCCCTCGATCTCGGCCTTGCCCATGAAGAGGCCTAGAAGGCTTTGGCCCTCTTGATTCTGTCAGCACCGCCGTCTTCCAAGGGTGCGGTGTTGGCCAACTCACCAGGGTTGCCAGGCTTTTCACCGCACGCGGCAGGTGATGCGGTGAGCGCAGTCCCTGACCCGACGCCTGTTGACGCCGAACCAGAAGACTGTGCCCCATCACAATGCGCCTGCGTTGGCCCGGGGGTCGCGGACACAGTCAAGGCGCTGTCGTTGGATGCTCGCATCGCGCCTTGGACCTGGTCCTCGCTCATTGGACTCTCTTGAACTGAAGCGGGTGAGGGAAGTGGTTAGCGTGTGTGGTCTCAAGACAGGCCAGGTTCGCTGTCTGCGAGGCTCGAGCATACCTGGGGAGATTGACTCTTCGGCCGTCGGAGCAGTGTCGACGGCAGAAAGCGATGGGATTTGCTCATCCTTCTGCTCTCCACGATCGTCCGCTGGGGGGACCATCGTGGCACTGGATGGAAGAGAACAGAACAATTTGAGATGGTCCAGTCGAAAAAGCGCAGGGGTTTGAGGGAAAAGGGTGTGGTGTGTGGTGTTGGGGAAGAGGAAGAGGGTGGCAGGGAAGAGATCGAGGACTGCGATTTTCGAGTCGCGGTTCTGGGGGTGGGATTTTCTGGGTCGAGACTCGAGAGACAGCAAATCCAGCGGAGGGTGGGGTTGTTGCAAAGCTGGCTGGCGCGAGCTCGACGGACCTGGGGGTCAAAATTGAAAAGTGATTTTGGGAGGGCACCCACGACTGGGCGGTACTCTGCCCATGTCCGTCCGCGTCCGCCGGGTTGAACACATGCAGAATGTCCGTCAACGCCATGAGTGAATAATTTCTAGCCATAGAGTTTTCACCGGGAGACTTGAAGTTTTGCACCATCTTCAACATACCGGACTTCAATTCGCTGAATTCCCCTGTTGCCAAGAAACCGACGATAAATGTCAACAAAACAAACTTGAAGAAAGGGGCTTAACCCTCACCAGACCTGCGAGAAATCAACGTCACATGTCCCACAATTTGCGAGCTTAGTAAAAATGGAAATGATTTATCTGGAATGATCAGTCTCTGATCCGAATTTGACAGAGATACAAAAACCAGAATGTGTGTAGCACGAATGGCCAGGATAAAAACAATTAATCTCTAACTACTAAGCCAGGCTCCAAGACAGAAAAAGGAAAAAGAATACCTCCCCACCTTCGGAGGGAATCGAACCGAACCCCTGGCTCCATGATGGCTTGCCTACATGGTTACCCTGAGAACGTCCCCAACTACACCACGCCCAACCGCCGGTGGTTCTGGATTTTAGACGAAAGGGAGTCTGCAAACCTTCCATATATACCAACCCAGCCACAAACCACTAGTCCCCAGAACCGTCTGCCCAGGAGGCATTGGCAGCAGCTGACGGCAACTTGCACTCAAGTTGCAGTGCACAATTGAGTTCCCGCCATAGCTCCGCTTGTCACACAGAGGATATGAAAGTTAACACCGGGAGCCGACCAACAGCCACAATATCCCCCGTCCTCGCCCGCATGACATGAAGTCTCACGCTATCAAGCAAACATGTACACCCTTCTATCCAAACCACGTCTTCGATCTCCCGCCCGTCTTCCACATGTTTACACCCCTCAAACCAACCCCCCCAACGGCACCACCACCCGATTATAAAACTCCATCGCCCCCTCCCCTTCACCCCCCTCCTCCGCATACCCAAGACACCATTTCACCACCTCGCAATACACCGACCCCACCCGGAACCCCAACTCCCCCTCCACCCTCAACAACACCCTTCTCCTCAGTTCATTCGCATGCGGTCCATAAAACTCGGGCATATCCCTGGACAAAATCCCCGCCCTCTTCTGCCCCTCCCCCTCCCCCTCCTTCCGCCTCGAAGAAGGAGCAGCGTCGAGAAACGTCCCCAGCGGCACCCACAGCGCAATCTCCACGAGCACCAGACCGAACGAGTAGATGTCATACCCGAGACGGTAACCCTGCGCGGCGGGCCCTTGGTACGCGGGGTGTCGGTATATGTTGGGCAGACGGAGGGAGACGTCCTCTGCGGCCGAGGGGCTTCCGGAGACGTTGGCTCTGGCTCTGGCCATCGTGCGCGCTCTGTCAATCGTCACCTGTTCCGTTTCGTGGCGGGTGTAGCTGAAGTTTGCGATGAGCGGGGAGGCGAGGACGGTTTGGGTGAGGGGTGGAGGATACGGATGGGGTGCCGAGGGGGTGCTGGAGGAGCGGGATGAGGTCGAAGAGGTGAAGGGCGAAGTGAGAGCATCGGAGAGTGGAGGGGGAGTAGGCGCGCTCGGAGGTGGTGGGAGGACGACGGGGAAGAGGATGCTGTCGCTGCGGATGTTCTTGTGGAGCCAGCCGGAGAGGTAGAGCTCGGACAGGGTGGCGGAGATGTTGGCGGCGAGGGCGAAGCGCTGTTCGAGAGGCGGGCGGAATTTGGGGGTGTTGAAGAGGGTGAGCAGCGAGAGGGGGGAGGGCTTCGGTTTCCTGATCCCGGGGGGTAGGGTCGTGAGGGGGTATTGGAAGACGATCCACCAGCAGAAGTTGGCGGGATCCTTGATGCAGCCTTCGGCTAGTGGCGTGCGGAAGTCGTCTGACTTGGGACGACGCAGTAGGTTGACGAGGAGGTTGACGCGCCGTGTCAGGAGCTCCATGGCTTGTGGCAGGGTGTCCTGGTTGTATGGCTTCCGCTCGAGGAGAAAGTAAACGCCAGGATTTGCGACCTTGGCAGTGATGAAGCGGTCCAACGTGGCCCAGTTGTTCGGAAGTGCAAAATCTTCCAGCGATAACGATGGCACCGCCAGGGGAAGTGGCCGCCGAGTGACTGGCTTCTCGCTAACGGCATCGGCAACGGACAAGGCCTTTCTCTCGACGGCGGCGCGCACTTGAGATGTGTCGGGGTCGTCCCGCACGGCGGCGCGGATGAGTTCGAGGGATTCCTCGTCGATGGCACTCCCGATGACGACCATGTTGACGCGATAGTTGTCCTCGCGAGTTCGTTGCTGCTGCGTTTCGGTCAAAAGGTCGTTGAGCTTGGTGATGCGCTGGGCGAGGTCCTTGACAAGTGCGTCGAATTTGTCAAGATCGCGCACTGCCCATCGCGCCTTTCTCCAGGTCGACGACTTTTCCATGACCCGAAGGCTCTCTAGTGCGTCCTCCACGGCATCCTCATCCTCCTCTTCCTCCATGGACGGCTGTGATTTGATCCCGGACACCTTGATGGAACGCTGCATCCTCCCGACGAGTTGTCGCACGCGCTCCGACTTGGTGGGCGTCTGCTCTGTCTGGAGGAGGCCATACCGGGTGCTGAGACCACCGGCGTCGTTGACGAGCCCCTCGATCTGTTCCAGATATTCCTTCAGTATGCCAGCTATCGACAACAAACGACCAGACAGGTTGGCGGGTTGACCTTCCCGGGGCGCGAGACCGGCATTCTCGCCCCAGACGCTGAGACGGAAGCGTTCGACTTCGAGGGCGAGCACCAGTCGCTCGGCATCCTGGTTGAAGTGCAGTCCTTTTCGGAATGTCTTGACGGCGTAGCAGGCCCCCTGGAAAGCGATTTGGGCAATCGAGATGTAGGTGCCGGGCTCCATGGGGGCGGTGGGTGGGTTGGTCAGGAGTCGAAGAGAGTGTCCTGAAGAGGGGGAAGGTCGCGAGAGATATTGATTGATCGTGATGTGTGCCTTGTTCCGACTCCAACGGCCTCCTGCGCGACAGTCAGTCCGGAATCGGGTGGGCGCAGCATTCCCGTTGTGGGTCTCTGGACGATGCAGCTCAGCTGAAGAGCCCGATGAAACATGTTGACCGCTACTACCGATTGGGACGTCGATGCCTAATGGATGGCTCAGCTGATGCAGCTCGAGAGACAGGAACTTTGGAACGCGGAAGTTGCAATCTCCATCTTTTTTCTCGTCGGTCCACCTTTGTCCCTTGCTGTTGCCATCTTTGAAGTTTGAAGCCTGACGGGACCCGTCTGTTACTCGCAAAGGAAAAAAAATGACCAGCTATCTCTACCAGTCGGCCTTCACTCACGACTCTCGCTATTCCCTTCCGACACCAAACGACGCCAACACCACCGGAAACGCCACGACTGCCCCCGCCTCATCCATCGATAACCCCGCATCCAACGATGGCCTCGCAACCTTCATCTGCCACGCCGCCTATCTCGACAATCAACTCCAGCGCGGCGACCGATCCGCCTTCTTCGCCGCCCACCACGCCCGTCTCGCCAATCGCGAACGGATAGGCCATGGCCTCACCTTTGTCGTCGAGCGCGCCGAACTGGACGATGCGCCAAGAGATGACGTCGACTCGTTGCCGCCGCCAAGCATCGCGGGGTCAAGTAAACAAACCCAGGGCCAAGACAAGCGCGTCGTCGTCCTCAAGACGGTCCGTGAAGACGACACCCGCAGCAGCCGCAATCAATGGGCCGAAGTCCTCCTCGAGATCCGCGCCCTGCTCCACGAGCCACTGCGATACCATCCAAACATTGTCCGGCTTCTCGACATTCGCTGGGATGCTGCTGCCGATACAGGTTCCCCCTTTCCGGGGCTGGTCGTGGAATACGCCAAGTACGGCACACTCGCCTCTCTCCAGCATGGCACCGCGCCGCTCCCGTTCAGCATCAAGCAGAAGCTGTGCTACGATGTCGGCCGCGCCCTCTCCATCATCCACGCTTGCGGCATGATACACGGCGATCTCAAGCACGAAAACATCCTCGTCTTTGCGAACCCCTACAACACCCCGCCAAATCAGCCCTACATCGCCAAGCTGTCCGACTTTGGCGGCACCGTCATGGATACATCCGACTCGAGTCTCCACGTCTTGCCGATGCACACATTTCCCTTTGAGGCTCCCGAGCTCGCCACCCACACCGCCCTGTCCGCCTCAGCTGCCCGCAGTACGGATGCCTACTCGTACGGCATGCTCATTTGGCGCTGCATGCTCGACGGCGCCGATCTCCTCCCTCTGATACTGGCGTCCTCCAATTTGGCCAAGCAGGACATTCAGACATCCGATCCCTCTGCTGTTCACGCCCATGTCACACTGCTCAAGAACTCCGACGCCGTCCTCGAGTCCGCAATAGCTTCCCTGTCGAGCTACACTTCGGGGGCCGTTCCGCGAGACGTTGGAGCCACTAGCCAAGGCCATCCAACGGTTGATGGGGGCCCTGTGCTCGGAACTGAAGGCATTGAGGGACAAACCGGAGGCGCACACTCGGGTAAGCCGAAGACTCGCCAGGAGTAAGTTAGCCCTCGCTTGCCTAGTAAGAGGTATCGCGCTAATAGCAACCAGGACAACATCGCGCGGTCTTCCCGCCCCAAGTTTTACCACGGTCGTCTCAGCTCTGCTCCATACCCTCCGCGGCTCGCCCTCGCACCGCGCCCTCGACCGTGCCCAGATGCGCCTCCGTGGCATGGATGCCCCCACCGCCTTCCACTACGTCGCTGTGAAGGAGGAGGCCAACCGCAAGACACTTGAACAACGAGGCGGCGGGATTCCCGGTCGACACGGGATGAGCATGGATAGTGTGGGCTTTGCTCTGGGGAGGCTGGGGAACGACTACGACGCACAGAAGAACCTACCTGGTTTCCGGCCCGACCTCGCAAGACCGGAGCCGATGGGCGGCCACTTTTTGTTTGAACCCGATCGCCTCAGGGTATTGATTGAGTGGGAACGTCAGCAAGGCATGGTGCGAGAGTTTGAAGCCTTTGCCAACGGGGAGCGCGCCGTTCAAGAGGGAATGAAGCCGTATGAGGCTGCCTACTTTGTGTTCCAGTCCTACGTGTGGCGGTTTGGTGTGGATTTGGACCCGGAGAGGCTGTGCCACTGGCTGAGAAGAGCCGCAGAGCCAGAGAAAGAGATGGGAGAGACGGACTACTACGCTTCCGCCTGGCTGGGGAGGATAGGTGCGGCACTGGGAGTGATGAATCCATGGGATGAAGAAACGCAGATGCAGAACCTCAAGATGAGTGTCATGAGGGGTCACAGGAACTGTGTCGAGGATATCGAGACGCTTATCTCGACATGTGTCAACGAGAGAAAGAAGGAAGCGTGGAGAAAGGACTTGCGAGACTCCAAGTTCGTGTGGAAGTTCTTGACGGGTGGCACTGGCATGCCCTTCTTTGCGCCAAGAAAGCTCAGCCGGGACTGGGAACTCAACAACATGGATACTCTGGATGAGCAGATCAGACAAGAGCTCGGCTCAGAGTACACTGCATGTCTTCGGGCCACCGAGATCGACGAGGAGGACGATCCAGACAAGTTTCGGTTCGACAAGATCTACGTCAACCACAAGGGCCATGGACTGCTGCACATGGCGGCTGTGCAGGGCAAGGTTGCTGCACTTCGACATCTGTACGCCAAATACCGGTGCGACATTAACCTCGCCAACCAATCCCACAGTGATACACCTCTAGTCTGCGCCTGTCGGACCGCCTGGTTCGACTGCGCCATCTTATTGATCGATAACGGCGCCGATCCCAACGGCAGCTCGCTGAGTGAAGAGTCGCCGCTTCATTGTATCAGTGATTTTGACCCGGGCGAGATGGATGTCGTTGTGCAGAAACTGGTCAGGGCTGGGGCCGACCTGGAAAAGCTTACGAGGCCATCGAACAAGGAAGTCAGGGGCATCCTCGCTGACTGGGAGGACTCCGATTCCATTCATTTGACACCACTTGGACGAGCCGTGCTGCGTCGGAGTCTCCCTGCGGTCATGACTCTGCTCAGGCATGGTGCCAGTCCAGTGGGGAGGCCGGCCGAGGGGACCAACACACACATCTCGCCGATCGAGCTCGCCGCCGTCTTGACACTGCCAGATATCCTTGAGGAGCTGCTCCGCCATGTTGCCGACAACGAACCAATCTTGGACGAGTGCGAAATGCTTGAGAAAGCTCGCGCAAGAACGATTACGCCGTACGATTCCCTTTCACTGCACAGTCGGCTCGTTCGGTGCGGTGTCCCCTATAGGGAATGGCTGCAGCGAACTCTGCGAATTCTCCGCGATCGCAACCGGCACAACAAGCCAAGTCATCCACCTGGCAAGCATCTCTGCGCCGAGATTGCCCTCGGAAACTTTGATATTGTCGAGGCCCTGCTCGATCTCGGCCACTCGGTCGAGGGCTCGCCGGAGTGGCGCCCCATCCGCTTCGCCCTAATGAGCAACAACACGGCCATCTTCGAGCTTCTGATCTCTCGAGGGCCACCGGTTGTGTTCAAGGAGGATGGATACGAGTCCATGCTGCACCTCCTCGGACAGCGCCATCTTTACGCACCGAACGACTTGGATATTGCCAGGTCTCTCCTCGGTCAGGCCGACACGGAAGGGGTAGACTGTGATGCCAGCATCGGAGGACAGCCTTCTCCTCTTGTTCTCGCCATCCGACACCGGTTCTTCTCGTTTGCAGATCTTCTCTTGGAGCACGGCGCTAGATCCTCGGTCGATGTGCTGCATCCGACGCACCTCGTTGGAATCGAGGCAAGGACGCCAAACACATATGCCTCGCTTCTTGCTTCCCTTCTTCTTGCACCACATACCTCGACAGCCTTGCAAGCCACCGCCTACCTCTTTGGACTCAAACACAAGCTCAGCCCGCTTGGGATCGAAACAGAGGACGGGCAATCCATTTCGATCTTACACGCCCTCTCGCTCATCCCCAAGTCGCACATGACCAATCAGTCCCAGCTGACGGCACGCATCTTGAATTTTGCCCTGAATCTCTTTCCGTCGACGGACAGTCTCGCTCATCTGGCAGTTCACCCCATCCTTGGTACACCGCTCACAGCGGCCATTTTGCTCGGTGCTCTAGAGGCAGTGGAGACTCTGCTCGAAGCCACCTGGCATGATGGCGCACACGGAGCAGGCTCATCAACAGTGGATGTCGACGTACGAGTCGCCTTCGATCACGGGTTTCTGTTCCAGGGCAACGGCGAAGTGCAGACTGCCAAGTTTACTCCCATTACACTGGCCCGATACATCGTCACCGAGCGACTGGGACGGTTAGAAGCGGAAGCAGAGACAACCTGGGGAGACGTCGAGCGCCTCAAGCGCGCCGCGAATATCGTTCAAACCCTCGAAGAAGGGGAGACGCCTACCACTGATGCCGACCCGGAGCACCAAGAGTCATTTTTGACAGAGTTCAACATCGAATCGAGGATCTTGGATCTGAAGAAGCGGGCAGCCGTCTCCTCGGAGGAGCCGGAGATCGTACGAGACGAGGAAGCTAACCTGCCCGTCGACTTGTCGGTGCTGACGGAGGAGAAGCCCAGCGGTTGGGAGGAGGGCTGCAAGATGACGCAGGAGATGTCGCTGCGCATCTTTTTGAGGCACTTTCGTGCCGACAACTCTCTGTTTGGCGACGGGATTGTGAAGCAGATGGGGAAGTTGTTCAACAAGTGAACGAGGGGAAATACAATCCATCGCTCAAGGCCACACACAGTTTGATATGGGCCCTGGAGATGAAACTGAGCACCTCTATCTTTGGGGACCAGGCCTCTGAGATGGAGCTGGATCCCAATACTTTTGCTGGCTAGGCCTAGAAACGGAACTGGATACCTATATCTTTGCTGACTTGGCATCGAGATGGACTGGATAGGCCCTGAAGTCGGAATTGGAGACGTCTCTGTATGTGCAAGAGGTCTGATTTCCTTGGCAATATGTCTCACGCCGGTCTCCTCACACATGCTCTCGGAGATTCCCCAATGCGAGGCTGCGGCGGGCAGGGTGCCCCAGATTCGATGCTGTCCGCTGCGAAGCATATCACAGCAGGTACCTGCAGGAACAACGCGTGGCATGGCGTCTGGCGACACTTTTGCCAGGCATGGGTACGCTTTCCCAACCGGGCGAGGTTTACCGATATTTGCGTCTCCCCCTTTGCCCGACATGTCTTTCGACATGAAGATGCACCGCAAAGGCTGGCTGAGTCGTCAATATCGAAAACATGCCGCCAGAGGTGCCGCCCATCGACATGAACAGCCCGAGAGAAAGTCATGAATGGTCACCGTCGTCGTCGAGGTCGTCAAGATAGGCGCCGGGTGACCAAGGACCAGACGACGATGGGCTGACTGATGCATCACATTATTCGGGGAATATTGGATTCTCGATGAGGCGGGGAGGGCGATCCGCATGATCCGCCATGGCGCCGCGCCGGTCTCTGCCTCGAGGCCCCGTCTCGCCTGTCAATGTTGTGCGGCGGCGCCATGCACACGAGGGGCGAAAGATCCGTGATTGGCGCGCAAGAGGCGTTCGACGCAGTGGGGGAGGGGCCGAAGGGAACAAAACAGAGGCCGTGCGGAGGGGCCGATGCTTGCGCCCAGTGCCCGGGGGACCCTGGCCGGCGCCCAGCCGGGGGCGCCTCCTTGGCTTCGAAGCTTCACTGTGCCTTGCAAACACCTGTTCCCCCACCCCCAAAAAGTCTTGGCAAATCGTCTGTACACACGCCTCGGCCGCGCGCAAGATGGGTTGGGCAGTACTACAGCCAACGATCCAAACACTCGATTAAGCCCAATATACACCCAAAATTCAACTTTCCAAGTGCTGCACTTATTAATCTTAATGCTATCAACCCTCGTAAGTATGGCCAGTACTCCCTCTATCGTCAAATCAATTCTAAAGACCCCCAGCTTAGCGCTACGCCTAACACCACGCGTCACCTTCGCCAGCGACCTCGCCAGCGACCTCGAGATACCTCCTACCGGAAAGACTAAGGGCAAGGCCCCGAAGAGAGGGCGTACGCCTACCCAATCTACTATAGAAGCTACCTCTAGCTCGGGGGGCGACCCTAAGGAAGCCGAAGCCCTAGCACCCTTATTACGGTCCGTTCGACGCGCTACGCGCTCTAGCCGCGTAGGTACGAGCGCTAACGCTACTAAGGGGACTCCCTCTATAAGGATTAAGATCGTTAATAAGAAGATCCTTACCGCCGGTACCGCCTCTACCTTTCGCGATAAGATACCTACCCCGACGACCCCGATTATACCCCCTCCGCCTAATAAGCGTTCTACGGCGCGCGGTATGTTTACTATACGCGATAGGTCCGTCGATACCGTTACCTCGAGTATAAAGATCGTACTTAAGAAGCCTGTCGTAAAGCCTACCCCGAAATAGCATAAGGTAACTAAACCGCCGCCCCTCCGCTCCCTTAAGAAGCTAACCCCGAAGCGCGCGCGTACCGTCCCCGACTCCGATCCTAGCGACCCCCCTATAAGTAGTAAGGAATAAGAGGAATAAGACGAGGCGGAAGAGGAGGTTCTAAGTACAATTAAGCTTAGCTTAGACGTTAAGCTACCTAGCTCCGGCAGGGAGCTAACTCCAGTACTACGCCCTACTATAAGGAAGAGCTCCTCGGCCGTAAAGAGGAAGCCTACGCCCAGGGCTAAGGGTAAGTCTAAGACCGTAGATCTTGTCGAGAAAGTCTCGGTCGTATAGGTTAAGATTATACTTAATATTATTATCTAGCCGCTCGTTAAGCTACGGTATAAGCTACTTATCGTTATGCCCCGTATTAAAACTATCCCCGTTGTAATCGAATACGACGAACTTAGCCCTAATAGCTTTACCTTCTTCCTTAGGTCGGCGCTCCGCTACGAGGTAGATAATCTCTAGAGCGGTTTAGTCGAGAGCGTTTAAGAGGATCTCGACGCCGGCGGTATTACGGCGGAAGTTAAGCTCTATATAATTAGGGCTTAGGCCGGCGTTTTAAATATACGCGCTAACGTAGTTCTATATAGCGGCCCCGTTACTAGCCTCGGCACCGGCCTCGGTACTAGTTAGTACGGCCGCCTCGACTACGAGGCTATTATACGATTATTCGCGTCCGCCGCGACCGATAAGACGGTATTCTTCCTTACCCTCGCCTATAAGATACGCCTTATCCTCCTTACTACCGCGGTAGCGAGTTGGGTCTCCGCCTTACCGGCGCCGACTACCTAATCCGACCGCTCGGTATTAGTAGCTAGAGGGCTATTCGGTACTTATTTAACCTACGCCCTATCTACTACCCCTATTACGCCGACCCTAAGCTATACTATTTTCCGCGAGGAACCTAATACGCCGGTAATAGTACGGATAACGGTAATAACCGTTATAGCGGCGGCCGCCGCCTCCCGCGGTAAGACGCCGGTACTCGGGGAGACTCCGCGGAAGTTAACTACTAACGATATAATCGTATAACGTATATTAACGTAGACGAGGGAGGGTACTTATTTCTACGAGCTTATTAAGATTTAGTCCTATAAGGAAGGTACGAAATATAAGAACTTCCGCTTTACTAACTAGTAAGTATAGCTTTACTATATACCGGAGCGGTCTAAGGTTTATTATCTCCTTACACCCGCCGATCTCCAGTACTAGAGTTAGGAGATTTATCGCGGTAAGACAGGTATTAATAACCTACCTAAGAGTATCTAGAAGCGATAGGCCGCCGCCGCCGCCGATAAATAAAAGAAGAAGGAGGAAAAGGCGGCCTCTAGAACTAGGCGCCGCGCTAGGGACGGCGGCGCTAGGGACGGCGGTACCGTAGTTACTAGCGTTAACGGTAGTTAGAGTCGCTCGACCTCGATAACTACTAAAGATCGTAACGGTAATATAACGAATAATAATAGTAACGCCGTTATTAATTTCTCCTTTAAGGGCTTTACCTAACTTATCTACGGTAAGAAAGAGGAGATACCCCCCCCCCCTAAGCCGGAGCCAGCACTAGCCCTAGTACTAGTTCCAGCGCTACCGGTACTTAACCCTAACTAACTCGCGGCGTTCCAGTAGATATAGTTAGTAACTATAGCAACTAGCGCGCCCCTTACGGCAGGATACACGGATACGCTTCCATCTACACATACCGAGTCGACTTACGCCGAAAACGTTAAAGACGATACGAGGTCCGTTATCTCGCGCGGTAAGTCGGTAGTTCTACCTTACCGCTCCTCCTCGCCGGTCCGGCCGGACACGCCTATCCTCCAGCCCTAAGACGACCTTAAATTATACTAGTAGGTACGAATACTCGTTAAGTAGTTCTACCTATAAAGATACCGTAATATACGCTTTAACGGAGCTCTACCGGTACTTGAGAGTCTCGTAGATACGATAGTCGCCTTATTAATTACAGTCGCTAACGTACGGAACTAGTCTATAGAGTTCTTTACGGCGTAAGGGCTCGATCCGGCTCTTGTCGAGTAGCTCCGAAAAGACGCGTATAAGTATGCGATCTAAGAGGCCGAGCTCTAGTAATTAAGCGTAGAGAGGTTTATTACTACGTAGTCGTAGTCGAGCCGGTATAACGGCGCCTCGATAACGATAAAGTAATTCGTCTAGTAAAGGCCTTATACTCTCTCGCGCGCGAGTAAGTCCCCCCCCCCTCCCCTATCGTCTTAACGATTACTAACTCCTATAAGTAACAGCTACTACCGCTAGCTCCTTTATAATTAAGGGTTCTCCCCCGTATACGTAGCCGAACCCCGAATAAGATATATATATAGGAGTAGATATAGAAGAGATAGACTTTAAGGAATACCTAGAGGAAGACTTTAACTTTAGTTAAGAATAAAAGGGGGATTATACTACAAAGGCTTTAGTACGTAAGAGAGGTACTCTATTACGTCGTCCGTAATGTAAGAATATACTTAATTAACTATTCCAATCCGACGAAATTAAGCGAGTTCGATAACGTATATCTCCTCGTAATCCACTACCCTATCCCTATCCCCCTCCTCCCTTAGTAAAATATACGTAGTTTTATAGTACCCCTTTATCCCTTTAAGGTTCTAGTATATATTAAAAAAGGAGCTCCTTAAGAAGACGCGGAACTTATCCTCCCCTATTATATCTCCGCCCTCGTATAAGTAGTTACGCCGGAGATACTACTTTAAGTTATAGAATAGTACCTCGATAGGGTTAAAGTCCGGCGAGTACGGAGGGAGGTACTAGAGTAAGATACCGGCGGTACGATACATTACCTTAACGCGATCGTCGTAATACTACGACGCGTTATTTATTACTAATATACTATTAAGGCTAGGGAACTTATTTATCTTAGGGAGGAGGGTATTCGTAACCTAGTCGACGAAGCCCTCCGTAGTCGTATAGTAGTAGTAGACGTTATAGTTAAGGAGCCTATCTAGCGTAATAACTAGTAATAGATAAAACCGCTACCTACGGTCGAAAATACTAGTCGTCTATACCGTTACGCCTTTAGGCGACTATCCAGTACGTCGCGCTCTATTACGTCGGTCGGTTCCGGTCTCGTCGCAGAATATATATATTTCTACAGTAAACTTAGATACGTAGCGAAGCTAGTCGTTATAGAGGAAGTCGTTCCGCTACGTAACGCGGTATTATACCTTTTTATAAGTCTATTCGGCGGAGTTAAGGTAACGGCTAATAGTCGAGGTACTAACGGTTATATCGTACTCGAGCGCGAGGAACTACTATATCTCGTTAAGGAATAGGTACGGCTTCTCCTTAAGCAACTCGAAGACTTTCTACAGTACTAGCGGGGTTAGCGGCAGCCGCGATAGCGCGATAGGAATAGCCTTACCTCTATAGCCTACGGATAAAGCACCTGCCGATTATACAGGGTCCGCGTTAAGTTAAACGCCTCGCCCGTAATAGTGTATCTTACCTGCAGTATTCTGGCGTATCTCGGAGTAATACCTACGGCGTTAGCGATCGCGCGCGGCGTATATTTAAGCAACAGCATCAGCCGGATAGCGGTGCGGTCGGCTTGGCTGATATACTTCGTCATCTTGCGGAACAGATCATGTCACTGTTGCATTGGAAAAGGTGGTTTTTGGGCCTGGGAATTGATATTTTGGATGTCTATTCGGACTGGCGGTCTGGCATCTGCGTCTTGCTGCGCGCGGCCGAAGCGTGTGTGCAGACGATTTGCCAAGACTTTTTGGGGGTGGGGGAACAGGTGTTTGCAAGGCACAGCAGAGGCTTGTTCCTCAGCCCCCCGGGAGCAGCCGCGCTGTGCGGGACCGCCAAAATAGCGTGGGGTCTTGGCCCGGTCTTGTCGCGGCACTGTGTGCGACGCAGGTGGTGACCGGGGGGGGACGTTCCTGGTTTTCGACGAATGTTACCCTTATGCTTCTTTGAGATTGCAGGGACAACACAGGATGGGGGGAGTCTCGGACGGCTTGGGACCTGGGAGGAGGGATTATTCCCGACTGCGCCGCAAACGTACCTCGCAGTTATTGGAATCTCGCCGGCTTCCACTCACAGCTCGTACCGGTAATTGTCTGGTCAGCATCCCCGAACCAGAATCCTCATCGCCTCCGATGCGACGCCAGGCGGGCAGGTGGAGGCAGACGGGCCCGGAGAGGGCGGCAAGGTTCCCCGTCCCCGGAATTCTGTCCTGCCCAGTCATCTCGGGGGAGGTATAAGACGGGTCAACCATCCACCCCTCCATCCATCCATCTCGGTCCGCCAGCCAGAGTTCAATCTTTTACTCCAGCACTCCCTCCCTCACCATGGTCAAACTTGTCCAACTCGGCGCCCTCGGGCTGGCGCTCTGCGGCATCTCCAACGCCGTCGCCCTCCCCCAGGACAGCACCGACTCGGCCGCCAAGCCCGGCCCGGGTGGTCCTGCTCCCAAGAAGTGCGCCGGCCTGACCAAGCGTCAGGAGTGGTACGTCTCCCGCCCGCCAGTCCTCGAACCAAGCTGACCTCCTCCCCACCAGGCGCACCATGAAGCGCGCCGACCAAAAAGCCTACATGGCCGGCATCCGCTGCGTCATGACCAAGCCCGCCAAGCTCCCCAAGCTCAAGAACCTCGGCGCCAAAACCCGCTGGGACGAGCTCGTCATGCTGCACCAGGTCCTCGCCCTGCAGATCCACAGCACCGGCAGCTTCCTGCCCTTCCACCGCTACTTCATGCACGTGCAGCAGTTCCTCCTCGGCGAGTGCGGCTACAAGGGCGGCCTGCCGTACTGGAACGAGGCGCTCGACGCCGGCAACTTTATCAACTCGCCGCTGCTCGACCCCGTCACGGGCTTCGGCGGCACGGGAACCGGCACCGGCCTGTGCGTCAACGGCCCCTTTGCCGGCCTGACCGTCAACGTCGGCCCGGGCTTCACGAACCAGCCGCGCTGCGTCAACCGCGTCATCAACGACGACTTTAGCGTGCTCTGCGGCCAGTCGTTCGTCGACGACGCCCTCAGCAAGGCCAACTACGCCGAGGCCTGGCTGGCCATCTACATGGGCCCGCATCTGTTTGGGCACATCGCGCTGGCCATGATGGACGGCAACAGCATCACGTCGCCTGGTGACCCGCTGTTCTTCATGCACCACGGGTTCGTGGATAAGATGTGGTGGGACTGGCAGGCGCAGAACCTCCCCGCGAGGCTCAGCGATATGAACGGCCCCAACAATATGTCGCCTGAGATTGGGTTCATCGAGTTCAACGGGACCATTGCCGAGGAAGCGGCGGAGAATGGGTGGGGCAGCCCGAGCCCGGCCATGCTGGCCATCACGCCGAATCCCAAGGCGGGGGACAATGGCGGGGATGAGACGACGCTGAACCATGTTATGAGCTCGCTGGGGATTATTCCGGATGCGACGGTCAAGCAGGTGATGGATATCAAGGGGGGGTATCTCTGCTATGAGTATGTCTAGTCTGGCAGTGTCTAGGCGGCGTGGTGAGGTTGGATAGCATGTTGTAATCGGTGTGGCGGAATTTATTCACGGTTTCACGAGATCTTGGTTCCAGACTGTGATGTGACTCTGGTTGTTGAGAAAAGCACGACTATCCACCCCCCTCTCACTCGTTTAGCTCTAATTAAACCAGCCACCTCTCCCGGAGCTCCTCCACCCGCAAGAAGAGTTCGTCCTCCTTCCCAACCGCCCAGTGAAAGTTGAGCCTCACAGCTGGCTGCCATTGAGGCCACCCTTCGCTAGCAGACCGCCTGCATATGTCCTGCGCAGGAACAGCTTCAATGTTCTTCTCCTCCTCCTCCGTCGCCGCCACCAAGTAACGGGCCAGCTTCGAGCTGCGCTGGAGTTCGTTCTCCTCCTCTTCCGCCGTCGCCGCCAGGTAAAGGACCAGCTTCGAGCTGCGCTGGAGTTCGGGCTTCTTGTACCGTCCCATAATTCGGGTAGCTGGTTGCTCTTTCGTACCAAGGATCGTACCAAGGATCTTGGTCGAAGACACGGCAGGGACAAAGCTGTTGTAGTATCTGCCCGAGGACGTACGCCAGCCAGATCACGATGATCATCAGTTCGGGAGACAGGGTCGACGAGATGTACTGTACTCCAGGGGCGGTTAGGATGGGGCATTGTTTGAGGCGGGGGGAGGGGGGCGGGGGGGTACCTTTGCGGTCTCCATTGATGCTTTCGATGTTCTGTCGCGGGTGGGTGGGTGTGGTGTTGGTGTGGTGGTTTGTTTGGGTGCGAGTGGTGGTGTCGGGAGGAAGGGGAGATCAAGAGATGGTTGACCAGGATGATTCTCGTTTCTGTCGTTATCAGGCAGCGTGGACCTGCGAGGGCATCCTGTCCTAGGGGGATCCCCAACACATTCGCCCGTTTGTCATTCTCTCGCCGCGTTGCCAACCAATGCTCTCCCCTTCCTCTCAGCCCCATTCTCTCTCGAGTGTGTGAAGATTTCTAGTCTCTGACGCCGTGCTACAAATACAAATCCTCCCCTCTTCCTGCTCCTCCGAGAAACCGTCTCGCCTGCGCGATACCCGACCACATCACCAGCAACGTCTTCAACCCGATCCTCCGATCTTTTCGCCCTCAGCACCACACATCCAACAAGAAATTGCCCGCCGCCCCATCCCAACGCCCATTTCCCCCACACCAAGACCACTTCCATCTCAGACCGCTCCAAGTTCATCAAACGGTATGTCCCTTCGCTAGTGCTCCCACATATCACGCTGACAAAAAAGCCCAGGACCGACATATACCATGGCAGGCCTTATTCGTTGTTGGACCGACGTTGCTATTCCGACTGTAAGTATTTCCCCTCATGCTCCTGTCCCACCAGGACACAACATTCTAACCCCTCCCAGTTCAGCATTATAGTTGGGATGATAATCATGGGATGGCTCATGGTCTCTTTCGCGATTGTCGCGCTGGTATTCTGGAGGCTAAAGCGATGGGCGGATCGAGACAGGGCGACGGAGGGCCTCCGCCACTATGGGCCGCCCACATGCATGGCCTACGTGGCCCGCCCGGCGCCGGCACAAGTTCAGGAGGGCTTGCTGGGATATTTCCTGGCCCTTTATGAGTATTCAGACGAGGAGAGAATGTTCCTCCATCGTATCGAGGAGATCAAGGCGGAGCGTCGGGCTGAGGCCAAGAGGAACAAGTGATGGAACCCAATGGGCAGAATTCGGAGAGGTGAGATGCTCTTTCGAGACGGAAGGGTTTCCTGGTGTATGAGATTGGCCTGAGCTGGGGACATTGGTTGGGGGAGAGAGGGGGTAGTCCCGGTTGCCAATATGAACGTTCACCGTCACAGCCAGGAACCAAGTCTGAGTGTTGAAACAGTGAATCCATTGCCGATCAGTTGTCATTCACCCCCCTCCCTGGCCCCAGTCCCCTCGAACGTGTGAAACCTTCTTCAGCTTCAAGCCTATAAATGGGACTCTCCCCCTTCCTCCTCGAGACCATGACCTACACCCAAACCACCACCACCATCACCTCCACCATCACCACCATCACCACCATCACACCATCACCACAACACCCACTACCAACACCATGACGAACCAATACATCCCAATCGAGCCGGCCGCGGTAAGCCTCCCCTGTCCCCAACCACAACCCCAAATCCTAACTCAACCCCCTCCCACCTACAGTACATCTCAACGCTCCTACTTCCCACCCTGGCAGTCGCCGTGTCCGTCACCATCGGCGCGGGCATGCTGTCCATCGTGGTGACCGAGATCCGTCAATCCCTTCTCCTTTCCTCCCGCCGCTCGGAGATGCTCGCGCTAGCCATGGACCCGTCCGCTCCCACGTCCCGCCCGCAGCCAGCACCCGTCGATCAACTCGAGCAGGAGGGCTGGCTCGAACGTCTCCATGTCATTGTGGGCGCAGCGGAGGAGGATGGGGAGGAGGTGATTCTGCGCCGGCTGGAGGAGCTGCGCGAGGAGTTGCTGGCACGGGAGAACGAGTGATGTTGAAGGATGGGGGCATGGGTGAGGAGATGGCAGGGTTTTCGGTGATGGAGATGGGATGACTTGGGACTGGCAGCATTAGGTAGTTATGGGGAGGTTAATCTAGTACCTAGTCTAGTAGTCCTTCATCTCGTCAAATCCATTTTGCCGCCGCATTGCCATCCTTCATGTTCTTCCGTATATCTTATCTACAATCCACCCCACGCAATCTTTCCCAGGGTACAAGCTCCCTAATTAAACCCAGAAATAAATTGACCCTGGTCCCTACGACAGAAATGAGAATCATCCTGGTCAACCATCTCTTAATCTCCCTCCTCAGTACATATCTTGCAGACCCCCAATATAGAATCATCATCGGCCAGCAACGATGCAGCGTTAGCCAGGAAACAACATCCGGTTCAAACGTCGGGGTCTCTAGTATACGATAAAGGGCCTTGGCCGGTATCCCGAATCTCTCGTGCCAACAAACAAACAGGGTTGGAGTCTACACAGATGATCTCGTAATAGAAAACCCCCCTTGCCCTTGACTATCGAAAGCATGGGACAAAGAAGACAGCTTTTCACCGAAGTTCAATACTACGGTACTCCCAGTCTTGAAGCCATGGGCTCGGACTCTTCAAAGTATCCCAGTCACCTCCAAGACGTGCAGCCCCAATCCGTTCAAACGCACCAGACTCCTTTAGCTGACGTAAGACGAGGAAGCATACATCCCGCCCTAGTCTGCTCTGAGAACCCCAGAGGCGGAGTACCCAAACGTGTTCAAGGAACTGAGGACGATCGGTGCCCAGGGTGCCCTCCATGTCCTCCATCCCGGCATCGACGCTCCGACGAGCAGAGTCTAGCGCATTCTTGAGTTTGATCGGGGAATCGACTGAGAAGTAGAGAGTATCGCCGATAGCCTTTTTACAATGGCGTAGAGCGAGAGTCAGGGAGACATATGTCATATCGTCGTGCTCTCCCCGTCGTCTTTCTGTATAGGCCCGGTGCATCGGGCCACGGATCCAGAGGATCCCGGTTTTAGCTTGGCCGTATGGATTCATGCCCACGGTGTTGTATTCGATATGCTCGATAGAAATCTCTGGTAGGGTGTCGGAGGAATGGAACTGGACCGGGCCTTCTGTCGAAGACCATGCCCACGAGGGTGCATTGGGTACAGGTATGGACGATACGACCAGGTCCCATGCACTTTGCGGAACGAAATGCCACGCCCTTTCCCATGTCAGGCCATAGATCAAATCACCCTCCCACAGGCCGGCAAGATACCTGCCTCGTCGTTTGCCAGCGAAATGATGAGCTAAGGCAGAAAGAGCGGGAAGACGGTCCGAGGGAAAGGCAAGGGCGCTCTTCGTGTATTTTTCGACAAAGTAATACCATGATCGGAAGATTTCATGTCTGGGGACTGTGTCCACCAGCTCCCTTTGGAAGATTGCGCGCGATTCTCTCAAGTTGACGTTATGGGTGTCGACAGGCGGTTTGGGGGAGCCTCTGCACTCGCAGAACTGACGGTCCTTGCAGTACCACTGAATATCGTTATAGGCGAAGGAGAGAACGCGTGGCGAGATGACAATTTCCTGAAAGAACCAGGCGCGATGGTAGAGCGGATTGTCCAAGTTCAGGGGGATTTGCCGAGCATGGATTGGGTAGTCGGTGCCGTTGAACGCGACCGTCAGGGGTGAGGCAGATAGTGTTTTTCGAGGGGCGAGAAATGACTCGGTGCAGTTACGGCTGCTTGTTGCCGCTACTGTGAGGTATGCGTTGCGGTAAACAGCGCTCATCCTGGACGATTCTTGGTCCCAATCGGCGCTGGGGGCGGGTCAGCGGCATGGTCTCGTCGAGGTGGATATACACCATACCTATCATCCTGCAAGATGCACAGTGAATCGATCCAGATATAGCGAATACCTAGCCATCTCGCTACCTGGATAACGTCCCTGTACGAGGGGGGAATGTCTTTATTCGGAATGGCTTCGCAGTGACTGGCGAGTGTATCTTTGGTTGTCTTTAAGGGTAAGTGGCCACCCCAGCAATGGCTAAAGGCAATGTATTTTGCATGCTCTCCGTTTGTGACAAGAAGCCTTGGTCGCTCTCCGGAGAGTGCATCGCCGATGTCAAGAACGCGGGTGGGGAGACAGGAAGGGCTGTCTGGGCTGCCCCATTGGCAGCCCTCATGTTGGGAATCACAGGCTTCAACGAGGTTCAAGACTAAGTTTCGGCCATTGGGGGACCCGGGGTGGGCGAGTGGATGAGGACAGGGACCAAACCCCGGCAAAAGGGGTGCCCCTACACCTGAGTCAGTGACTTTTACATTTACGAGGAAACGTAAAGTTGTCGTTAACACGCACCGATTTCAGCATAAAACTCGAATTTCCGAGATTCCTCCCGGCCAGACACCGCGGTGTGTAGAAGCTTGAGACGATGCCCTTCCTCCGACAAAAAGATGCGCACGGGGTTCAACTTGCCCCCGAACGTGTACCCATCGACTTCGTTGAGCATGGCGTCGCCTCGGAGCAGAGAGACGCCATTGAAGATGAGAGCGCAGAAAGAACAGCCCATGAGTGCGGAATCGCGGACCTTGTCGCATGGCTGCTCGGTTTCTTCGTAGCACTGGGAAGCGCGGAAAAAGCCACTGCATGTCGAGCAGCCGACAATGGGCCTTTGGTCCTCACGGCCAGGCCGGAGCATTGTCAAAGAAGACGCAGCCGAGTCGATGGAACGTGAGGAGAAAGGCGTTGTTCCGTGACGATTGTTGGCGATGATGGAGGAGGGGGGAAGTGTGGGCAGGGAGAGATTTTGCCATTCGCGTCGTCATCCTTCTTCAGCCGCAGGGAATGGAATTGATACGGTCATGTGACTGCGCGCAAGTCTCGCGCGTCGGTTTGTTGACTGGCGCGCCCTTCGACGTTAGCGCAAGACATTTGAGCCGCTACCCAAGGCCGAGGGGGTGAAACTGGACTCCTATATTTGTGCTCCTGGGCGTTGAAGTTGGAGCTGGGCACCGATATTCTTGAGAAACGAGGTGTTTTTTGATCCCAATAGGTTTTGAGGTCGTCACTGGAGATGTGACCATTAATTCCAAGAGGTCTCGTGCTAACAAAAAAAACACCCAGGGCTTGGCGGGTCGCCGTGGATCGACCCTCCCAAAACATTTGCCGTTGTCGACAATCCTTCATTCTCCCACGGTCATTTTATTCCGTCAGGCCGGGCAGGCCGAACAACCTCAAAACAAAAGATCTGGCAATGATTCCCCGCCAGTAGTATTCCCCCCCTTTACGGAGCTGTTGTCGCTAATTTCATCACGCAATGGCACCTTGCCGCTGAAGGATTCGAGATTATGGAGCCAAAAATCGCATTCTACCGTCGGTACTCCGTACGGATTACGAGATTAGGCCCAAGCGATGTCCACCTCCGCGACCGAGACCTATAAAGCGACGATGCCCCCGCCGGCGCGTCAGCATCGCTGCTGATCTCGACGACCACCCCCACCACCGCGACACCAACACCGCCAAAATGACCACCAAGTCCATCCTCGCCGGCCTCGGCCTCGTCGCGCTCGCGACCCCCGTCCTCTCGGTCTGCACCGGCGAATACACCTACTCCTTCTGCGAGCCCGACCGCATCGTCCGATACTTTGACCCCAACAACGGCGAGCTCTGCGGCGGCATCGACTGCGGCGGAGGACGCGCTCCGCCCAAGACGAACGTCCCCGGATGTCCGCTGTACAAGGGCACCGAGCTGCCCATCACCACGCCCCAGTACCTCCCCTGCTGGACGCCCCCCGGTGGCGCCTCGACCAAGACCACATCCCCCGCGGATTCGACCACATCGGACAGCTCTGTCGCGACCGTGACGCCCTCGGGCTCCGAGTCCAATACCGCCGCGCCACCGACGACGCAGGCCCCTACGGGTGCCGGGACGAGCACAACGCCAACGGGCGCCCCGGCTGTGACGCCAAACGCTGGAAGCCAAAATATGGGAGGGGGGTTGATGGCTGTTGTTGCCGGCGCTGTGGTGGCTCTTCTGTGAGAGGCTGGGGACGCAGAGGGACGCAGATGTCAATGATAATTTCTAATTTTGCACACACTCTCCCCGATGGTCACCAACCTCCCCTGACTCCATCAACATTTTTCATCAATACCCCAGAAATGGCTTCGTTCTGGTCAGACGTCGTGTGCAACTGACGCCACGTGGATGAGACCACCCGGCAGCACCAACGCCAGCTGTGGCAGAAGCCGCAGCAGCTGCAGCAGAAGCACCAGCAGCGGCTACGTCATCTTTTTTGCATCACGGGCTCCGTCGGCCTGACCCACACCAGCGTCTTGCAGAATCGATACGGACTTGAAACCCTCTGTCCTCGACTGGCCCATCGGCCCTCGGAACCTAAGATGAACAACCAACGTTCCAACCAAGCCCCCGGACAACCACATTCGCCCCCCACAAACCCGATACCACCACGACCTCCTGTATCATCACCGCATCCCCCGGACCCCCGCTGCGTCCAATAAACCCCTTGGGACGTCCAACACATCCCCTACCACGGCCGACATCTCCCCCCCATCCCCAACACGTCCGCCTCTGTCTACAACACCCCACCCGGCCACCTTGGACGATCCCAACACCTCCAGCACCCCCACTACCCCGACCGCCGACGCCCACCACCCCCCCCACCACCATGACGGCCACCAATCCCTGCCACTACCTGTGCCCCCCCGATGTCCTCGTCATCCCCATCGAGGTGCTCGGGATGACAATGAGTCTGATGCGGGCCGGCCTGATATGTGCATATGCTCTCCTCGCCGTCTTCCTCCTCCCAGTGGTGTGCAAGTGGCCGTCGACAGGGAGGGTCTCGGTGCAGTTCAACTTGCAGTACCACGGCGAAATCAACGTCAAGGGGACGCCGACAGCCAAACAGCGAGCAGGGGGACACCGGCAGTGAGGACCAGGAGGGTTTGACCTGGTTGGAGAGGGAGGGGGACCTGGAGAGTCTTTTTGTTTGTCATTTAGCGCGGGATACAATCCAATACTAGCTCGTTTGCTACGAGACATTGGAGATACCAGCCAAGACTTACACGACTTACACATCTGTTCCAAGTTAATAAAGGCCTTGAAAATGAAACCGGAGACCCCAAAGATACAACTGGATACCTTTTGCTGACCAGACCCCAGGGATGGAGCTGGGACCTATGGACCTTCTACCGGGCCGTAGGGTTCAAACCGGATATCGACGTTTTAGATACATACAACGTCCTGAAGTCGGAATTGGTGACGTCTTAATTTTTGCAAGAGGTCACACTTCCTTGGCAACAGAACAGGTCTCGCGCCACTTGTGCTTCGTCTGCAAAGCAGTCGACCCCCGCCCAGAAATATTCTTCCTATTTTCTCTTCCCGACCAGACCACCGACCGCAGCAGCAACAGAAACAGCAACAACACAGTCATGCTCGCCCCCGCCGACTCCTCTACACCCACCACCACACCCACGACTATCATGGCCACCATCACCGAGACCGTCACCACCACCCCCGCCATGGCGACGGTGACCGACAGCCCGCCCAGCCCCGCCATGGTGATGGTGATGAACTGTGACTGTGCGCCGGTCATTTGTGCGCCGGTTATTTGTGCACCGGTCTATGCCCCGCCCGCCCCGCTCGCCCCAGTCTTCGTCACCCTCGGGCCCGGCTTTCCTCGTCCTGAAATTATTTTGGGCGCGGTGGCCGCTGTGGTCTTCGCGTTCTGGTTGATCAACTGGTTGTTGGAGCTAGGGGAGAGGCAGCTGGTGGCGGACCGCCAGCAGCTGGAGGAGGAGAGGAACCAGCTGTGCGAGGACAGGAGGCTGCTTGCGAAGTGGAAGAGTGGGCGGGTGCTCGGGAAGCGGGATGGGGGGAGAAGGTGATCGAATTGGTTGACAGACTAAGAGGCGGACACAGTTCAGCACAAGTTTCACACGATACTCAAGGACTTTGGACGGCCGCACGAAAATGTTTTATTATCCGCCCACCGTTCCCACCGCATGCTCCCCATTACCCCCTATCCACCGCATGCCCCCCCCCACCGCATGCCCCCCCCCACCGCATCCTCCCCCCCACCGCATCCTCCCCCCCCTTCCCCCCGAGAGCCGCCCCAGACGACCCAGCCCCCCCCCCCCCCCTCACAAGCCGATGGAGGCGAGGCCGAGGACGGCGAGGTCCGGGTCGCCATTGTCGGCGGCGTCGTCGGCGTCGGCGTCGGCGTCGGCGGCAGCCGGCAGGGCATCGCCGACGTCGTCGCCGGCATCACCGGCAGCCGGCAGGGCATTGGCGGCGAGCGGCGGGGCATCGGCAGCCGGCGGCGGGGCGGCGGTCCTTCCTTGGAGGCGGACATGTACCTCCCCCGCCCACGCCCACCGCCAGGCGACGGGCCCCAGCACAGGCCCCAGCACACACAGGGAGCCGCCGACGAGGATGGCCAGAATGGCCCACAAGAGGTTCTGCGCCTCGGCCGGGATGACGAGGAGGTTGATGATGGCGCCGGGGGGGAGGGAGCTGGGGCGGGGGAGCCACTCCGTGATGGTGGTCGTGGTGATGGTGGCGGCGCTAGGGGGGTGGGAGCTGGGGCAAGGGAGCCACTCTGTGATGGTGGTGGTGGTGAGGGTGGCGGCGCCGGGGGTTCCCATGACTGTGAAGGGGGGGAAGGCAGGGCACCCAGGGCAGGCCGGGCAGGAACAGCGACAGGCCGGGCAGGCACAGGCCGGGCAGGCACAGGCCGGGCAGGCACAGGCAGGGCAGGCAGGGAGCGCTGGCCACAATGGGCACGCCGGGCAGAGAGGCCGGGCAGGGCACGCCTGGCATGGGTCGGGGCCGGTGTCGGCGGGCACGTCGGGGACGTCGGCGGGGGGCTGAGGGACGTCGGCGGGGGGCTTGGGGACGTCGGCGGGGGGCTGGGAGGCGTCGGCGGGGGGCTGGGAGGCGTCGCCGGCGCCGGGGGAGACGTCACCGGGGGCAGAAGAGGCATCACCGGCCGGGACCGAGGCGTCGCCGCCGGAGGCCGAGGCGTCACCAGTCGAGGGGGAGGCATTGGCGGTGCCGGAGGAGACGTCGCCGGGGGCAGGCGAAGCATTGGCGGCCGGGACCGAGGCGTCGCCGGACGAGCCCGAGGCGCCGCCAGTGAGGGGGGAGGCGTTGCCGGAGGGGGAGGAGGTGTCGGAGCAGGGGTGGGGGGTGTCGGCGGAGGGGGTGTCGGCAGAAGTGCCGATGATGGGGGGGAGGACCAGGGCGAGCGGCATGTCTGCTGTTGTTGCTGTTGTTGTTGTTGTTGTTGGTGGTGGTGGTGGTGGTTCAGCTGCTGCGGTGGTCGGGTCGCAAAAGAAAGGAAGAAAGTTTCTGGGCGGGAGGTCGAGTGTTTTGTAGACGAAGAACGAGCGCGGGCCAACTTGAGAACCAGAGTGATGAGGAAGGCGGCCCCTGGTGTCGGTTGTGGCAGGAGATGAGAGATGGCATGTTACGGGGCAGTAGCCACGGTATCGAGGAAGGAGGTTGTTGTCGTGCCGTCTCTTGAGGGAAGAAAGACTCGTTGGGCGAGGCAGTATGACATGCTGCGAGGCAGTGGCCATGGTGTCGAGGAAGGAGGTTGTCGTCGTGTCGTCTCTTGAGGGAAGAAGGACTCGTTGGACGAGGCAGGAAGATAACCTGCTGCGAGGCAGTGGCCATGGTATCGAGGAAGGAGGTTGCTGGCTCTCGAGGTCTGAAAGATGCCGAAAATGGAGAAGGAGCTCGGCAAAGCCGGGGCGATACGAGAGGGCGCACTTGCCTCAATTCCTGCACTCGCAAAGTCGAACTGCCAGTCACCACTCGTGTATGTATCACGGCAGGTGCCGCTGGTTGTCCGCGGGAATGGCGGCCGCTGGAGCTTCGGGTGCAGGAGGGAGGGAGAAGGTTGGTTAAGGGCGATCAGGAGGCCAAAATGTCTTGATTGAGTTCCTACACACCCACTGCATCCTCCTTCCCCCACCGCATGGTCCCCCACCCGCCAGCCGATGCTCCCCCTCCCTCTCACTCAGGCGGCGGGGCGGCAGGGCGGCGATCCTTCCTTGCAGGCGGACATACACCTCCCCCGTCCACATCCACCGGATGGCGACGGGCCAAAGTAGCAACCCGAAGCTGCCGACGAGTATGGCCAGAATGGCCCACACGAAGTTAAGCGCCTCGGCCGGGATGGCGATATCGATGGCTATGGCGTCGGGGGGGGGTGGTATCTGGGGAGGGAGACACAATTCGTCATGGTAGTGGTAGTGGTAATGGTAGCGACGCCGGGGGTTCCCATGTCTATAAAAGGGGTGCAGGCAGGGTAGGCCGGGTAGGCCGGGCAGGCTGGGAAGGCTGGCCAGGCCGGGCACGCCGGGCAGTCGTCGTAGATGGCCGAGGTGGTGGTAGCGGTGACCGTAACCGTGCGAGGGAGGTAGGATGTGCAGACAGGGTAGGTAGGGCGGGGAGTGGAGGAGTCGGAGAAGTTGGTGGGGACGAAGAGGGTGGAGGAGATGGAGTGGATGGGGGAATTGGGAGGGGCGGAGCAAGGCATGTCTGCTGTTGTTGATGTGGTCGGTAGTCTGGTTGGGAAAAAAAGAAAGGAAGAAAGTTTCTGGGGCGGTGAGTCGAGTGCTTTGTAGACGAAGCACGAGTGGCGCGAGACTTGTTGCCAAGGAAGTGTGACCTCTTGTAAAGACCAAGACGTCTCCAATTCAGACTTTAGGTAAGTCGGAGCACGGGGTTTTGGACCACCCCTGATTTGGGCCACCCTGTATCATACATAACCCTGAGATTCACAAGGCATTTCCACGACCACTACTTATCAGATAAAATTAAAATAATTCAAGGGCGTATATTACGCTATATATACTTATCCAGAAACGTTACATTAGTATTTACCTTATCGTCGTAGTGGAAATCCAAGTACTAGAAATCGATAGTTATTTTCCGATATTTTCTCATATATAACCCTAGGAAAAGAGCTACTCTCTTTTCCGGGAGCAATATAAAAGGAAATATACAAAGAATAATATCAATCGATAGAGAAACTCCTATATAAATAGGGATACAATTAGGGTATCTTTTTATTTAGACTATGGTAGAGTTTAAGTGCTTTGAAAAAAGAGGTACTGTTAAGGATTACATACAATTTGTATGTGTGCACTAAGTGGCCCAAATGGGGGGTGGTCCAAAACCCCGTGCTCCGACTTAGACCCAATTCCATTGTCGTGGTCGAGTATTGGACTCTACTACCTATTTATCCAGTCGTTGCCCGACGCTTTGGGGCCCATAGTAATCACGAAGAGGTCCTGAACTTGCCAGCTGTGCCTACCTAACTAATGAAAGATAACCCTCACTCGCCCTGGCGTGACGTGTTCCATTAAACTTCCCGGCTCCCTCTCGTGCCTCTTATTTCCCATGCCCCCACCCTTAGTATGAGTCTGGCAACCGTCCACCCCTCTCTTCCACCTCCAACCCCCCCCCACCCTAGAGTCTACCTCCACCATCGTTGGTCGAGCATGTGCTTCCAAGACCTCGACTTGAACCTGCGAATTTCCAGTTGCGAGTCCTGTGTCCTGTGCTGCTCGTCCAAGAACGATACGATCAAATCCAAGCAAGACTAGGTACAATGTACATACAGACTGCCTCCGCGACCGTTACCACCGTAAGAAAAACCGATTGCTCTTAGCACGCCCGCTTCTTGCCCTCGTTCTCCTTCTTCCGCAGGTGCTCCAACCTGCGTCTAAGATTCTGCTGTGCTAAAGCATTCATGCAAACGGCCGGAATAGGCACCTCCTCTCCGAGCCGCCCGCCCGCCGCCGCCAGCAGGTTTCCTGCGCTGCAGTCCACCCCATTGACAACATAGCCGTCCGTCTGGCGGCACGCTATTTCCCACTTGCCCGCCTTCTCCCACGAGCAGTCGGCACCCTCGGCTCCACACCCTCGGAAGCAATCCAAGTACCACTGCTTGTACGCCAGGTGCTGCCATGTGCCCATGTCTCGAGGAACGCCGGGGGGCAGCTCGTCCTCGGTTACGAACCGGTAGGTAGGCTCGGTTGTGGGGTTTGGGGGGGGGGCGGTCTCGGTGGCCGTGGTGGTGGTGGTGGTGGTGGCCGTGGCCGTGGCCGTGGTGGTGGTGGTGGTGGCCGTGGCCGTGGTGGTGGTGGTGGTGGTGGTGATGAAGGTGATGACCGCGACATATTTGGTTACGGTTGTTCCAGGTGTTTCGGTCACGGTGGCTGTCTCGGTTACGGTTCCCGCCGGGACATGGACGACACGTCGGTTAGTTGCTCTGGCTGTTTCGGTGACGGTGGCTGTCTCGGTCACGGTGATGGCTGGGGCTCTTTCGAATGCGTCCGCTAGGCGCGCGACGTGGGCAGCTTTGAAGCCAAAGGCCCAGGAGTCGATCCCGTTGGTGAGGAACCAGACCGCGAGAAAGACACAGAAGTAACTGGAGAAGGTGCAGAGTAATGATTCGCAGTGGTCGATGGCAGGTAGCGTCTTTGGCTTCTTGGACTTTTTCCCCACGACTCGCGGGCGCTTCTCCGCAGGGATGGGCTTTGCGTCTGATGTGGTTTCGGGCGTGGGTTTGGAGCCGGGTGTGCTGGCCTCTCCGGGGCGCTTCTCTGCAGGTGTGGGCTTCGGGTCGGGCATGGTTTTGGGCCTGGCTTCGGAGCCGGGTGTGTTGGCCCCTGAGGACAGTGGTGTACCCTGGGTGTCTGAGTCGGAGCTGTCTGACTCCCAGGCCCAGTCGTTGTCTGTACCTGTTGACGATGAGGTCAGCTACTGACATATATCGAGGGTGTGGGGGTCGAAGGCATTGCTGGTCGGGAAGGTGGCATACTTTGTGTGTTCATATTCGATGCAGAGGGAATTGTGGAGGGTTTTGGTGGAACAATGGTTGGTGGCACTGGGTTGTTTTCGAGGTGGACATGTCCAGGAGGGAAAGGATCTGGGAAATGCTGTGCGGAAGGCAGACTTTTTAAGGGCCAACGTGATTACGTCAGGTTTCCAAACCCAACTTCACATGCACAAGCGGGCATCTGCACTGAGCACTGGAAACCTTGGAATATATTTGCTCGCGCAGCGCTACTGCTGGGTTGACGCATCACGGGGCAGCTTGCAGACTGCACCATCAGCCGACAACGTCTTCCTCGGCTGTTGAACATGTGTTTGGCCCAGTGATCTTTACAAGACACTGATTTGCATTGCCACAGTTGACACATATCACCATGGCAGATGGGCTTACCTGGGATTGTACATCCCATCCTTCGATTCCAGTGCCTCAAAGAGCAATGACAAAGCCCCTAACTTGGGATTGCGCCTCTCCCTTCGCAGTAATTATCCCGAGCCCGAGGCACTCCATTGCATCTGACAGTCGGGACACATCGCCGTAACAAACACACTCCCTATTTCGGGATTGTGCCTCTGCCTTCGATCCTAGTACTTTGAAGGACATTGACAAACTTACAACTCAACTTTCGGGGACACGTCTCTTCGAATCTCAGACCCTTGAAGGGAATCGACAAACTCCCCGCCTTGAGATCGCGACATACTCAACCTTCAGTCCCTGTACCTCAAAGGCATCGACAAGCCCCCCTCCTTGGGATCGCGCCCCCCTTTAATCTTCCTTGAGATCGCGCCCCCTTTAATCCCCCTTCAATCCCCACCGCCCCAAAGCCCTTCACGACAGCATCAAACCCCCAGACCCATCCATCACAGGCCTCGAAATCCCTATCACACACCTCGGCCGACACCTGATAGACGCCACCCATCTCTCCACACCCGTCCACAGCACACCACCAAGGCATGGCAATTTCTCAAAGAAGGCATCGATTCTGGGTATCTCAGGTCTAAAGCAACGCTACGCTACCGAAAACAACGAGAAAAAAAGGCAGAAAAGCAAGACAAAAACCGCTCGCTGGCTGTCCCAAACCCCTGTCAAAGTGTACCGCAACCCCTCGACCTTGACCCAATACCCCTTGACGACGACGGCGAACCCCTTTCCCATCCGTGCCGAGGCCTGCTTTCCACCTCACAGCACCCAGAGTTGGGGTCTCATCGCCTCGTGCCGTCATCTCAGCTCTGTTTCCCATTCCTCAACCCCAGAAGCCGCGATCTTAACCCTGAAGTCGCGATCTCAACTCCCAAAGGCCATCCAGCACCCAGACTCGCGATCCCATCGCCTCATGCCGTCATCTTAGCTCCCTTTCCCATTCCCTCGCCCCAGAAGCCGCGATCTCAACCCTAGAAGCCGTGATCTTGACCCTGAAGTCGCCATCTCAACTCTGGAAGCTGGAACTCGCGATCCCAGCCCCAGAAGTCGCGATCCCAGCCCCAGAAGTCGCGATCCCAACCCAAGAAGTCGCGATCCCAACCCCAGAAGTCGCAATCTCAACTCCCTCATCAACACCCCCCTCGCCCCACTCTTCAGGGCCTCTTCTTCGCCGCACACGACGACCTAAGGGTTATACCCAACCGGCTCCCTTCTCCACGGGGGGCCCAGGCCGTCCTTCTTCATCCTCTCGACGCAGATCCCGCAGTACGTCGTGGCCCTGACCTCGGCCTTCCAGGGGTGGTACAGGGCCTTCTTGTTCTTGTCGACGTCGCTAAACGTCTTCTTGCAGTCGCCGCAGCGGTCCGGCTTCTGCGAGCGGTGCGTGTGGTCGACGTCCGCGGCCGTCGTGCAGATGGGGACGGGGGCGAACGGGTCCACGCTGCCGGGCAGCATCAGCTTGACCATGGCCGTGTTGAAGGCCCAGCAGTTGTCGACGAGATGGCGGAACTCGGGCAGGCCGAAGAAGAGCATGCGGCCACCAAAGCAAAATGAGACCAGCATGGTCTGCAGGCTGGTCTCCTTCTCTGTGCCAAAGGCGAAGTAGATCGCGGCGAACAGGTCGCCGATCCACTCAAAGTCAGCATCCGGGTGAGCAAGGATGCCGTTGCGCCCAGAAGTGGGAGCGTATGAGCAAACCACCTGGAGCTTGTCATCGCAGAACTGACCGAGGCAGGTCAGTGCGTCGTCCATCAGCTTCTGGATTTCGAAGGTTTCGCCAAGTTTGTAAAGCTTGGCGAACTTTGTGAACGACCCGGTGGTAAGGTCGCCTTCGGACTCCAGGAGGGCTGGGATGGGGGTTAGTACCGATGAGATGGGGGGAGGGTGTCAACGTCATGGGGAAATGGGATGGGAGGGAGGGGGCCCCAGGGAAGGGCTTGGGATCGCGGGCGAGGTGGCAGGGGGCGGTGGGGCTGGATCGAAGGGAAAGGGCTTGGAGTCGCAGGGAGACTCGAAGAGATCGAAGGAAAGAGGTATGAGATTTCAAGACTCGGGGACTTACATCCATTGGAGTAGATGTGGTAAAGGAGAACCTCAACCTCTCTCACCGACTGGCTGGCGAGGTTGACCTCAGGGATCCCTCCGTCCTAAATAAGATCTGTCAGATTTCGTCGTCTCAAGATCAAGAGGCTACATCAAGGACGGTGGAGAGTTTTACCTTGGCGGCGTTCTGGAAAGCGCGGCGGAACCAGGTTGAACGACTCGCGAGAATCTGGGTATGGACGTGCCATTGGGCGTCATGGCAGACGATAATGGCGTTGTAAAAGTCTCCCGTCTCGAGCATACTAAGTTGTGTCAGTGACCGTTTGAAGAATGCGTAGAAAGCGAGCTAGCGGTGACTGAGACCGCGTGGACGGTGAGGTACTTACTGCAAGTCCCCAAGGGTCAATTTGCGGTCCTCATCAGAGGAGATGCTGAAGTTGTTGTTGGCCTGGGGAGACGCGGCCGTGCTGCCGCGCTGCTTCCGGGGTTTCTTGGCCGCCTCGGCGGCGGTGCCGGCGGGCGAAGCGGAGGGAGAAGCCGAAGGTCCAGCAGGAGCAGAGAAAGGGCCAGGAGAAGGGGTGGCGAGACCTGCCGCGTTGGCGACAGAATTGACGAATTGGGGGGCCTGGTTGCGAGCTCCGAGATTGACGGCACCGCCACGGGCCTTGGTGACGCCTCCACGAGTAGCACTAGAGCCACCACGGGCAGGAGCAGGGCCGAAGTAGCCACCACGGGCAGGAGCAGGGCCGAAGTTGCCACCGCCGCGGGCAGCACCACCGCGCGCCCCTGCACCATGAGGCATGCCACCGCGTCCGGAAGAGCCGCGAGCAGCAATGCCTCCACGTCCGGGATGACCGCGGGCAGCAATGTCGTGGGCTCCTCCACGAGCAGCTGGAAGGCTGGAGTGGCCGGGGCGGGGAGCAGCCGGCATAATGGCAGGCGAGGCCATGTTGCCCGGTGCCTGCATGGGAACGTCGTTGTTCATGGGGACGTCGTTGTCCATGGGTTCGTCCTTGACCTTGTTAGCTTCCTTGACTGGGGCCATTGTTGAGTTTGGATGGTTGTGAAGGTGTTGTTTTGTTGACGGTGGCAAGAGTGTGGTGAAAGGGTAGAAAAGGTTTCGTTTGATTGATGGTGAGAGGAGTGTGGTGGAAGGGGAGAAGAGTGGTGGTTTGGTTGGGGTGAGAAGAGTGTGGCGAAGAAGAGAAAGGGTTTTGTGGAATGGACGGTCTCGCTGGCACGCGAATACCGGTTTTGGTTCTCAAAAGAGGCCTCGTTCCAGTAAAAGCAGACGTCGAGTGGCGCGGCCTACCGGTCTCCGGCGGTGTGCGAGGGGTCGTTGAGGGAAAGAGAGCGGTGGGGGGTGAGGAAAGAGGTGTTGGGTGGAAGATCTGGGGCCGCCAGAGGCAAGGAAAAGGTGTGAATTGTTTTGTGCGAGAGGAAATTGAATTTGGCTAGAGGCCTGAACTTTGAAATTGGGGGGAGGGTGCGAATGGGTTTGAGGGGTCGAGTGAATTGGGGCACGTGAGATGGGATGGAAGCTGTTTGGTTGATGATTGGGAATCGCAGTGATGAGGATGAAGACTCGGGTGTTTGGACCGCGAAGCTGACACTGCCAAGCAGGCCCACTTTCAGAAGAGAGGGTTCTTGAAGAGTGGTGCTTCGCAGGTTCTCGTGGTTGAGGACTGGGAAAGGTGCTTGGGGAAAGCCACAGGACTGCCAGTGACGATGGGAGGGTTTGGGGTTTTCAAGTTGTGTCACGATCGTCCGGGAGAAAGTCTCACCTTACAGAACCAGGATGCTTGTTCCTGGGGGATGGTGTTTTCTTGTGACAGGTTGTGTTGGATCTGCCGAGGATGTTTGGAGGTGGTGAAAAGGAAGAGGTGGAGGGAAGACAGAGGTGTTGAGGTGAAGGCAAGTTTATCGCTATGATGTTATCGGATTACGATAAGGCCTCGACCCCAGAGGATCATGGAATTCGCCCCGAGTGAATGGTCCTGGAAGGAGTTCGAGCTCATGGGTAGGAATGGGCTGTGGTGCAGATGTATGGCGTCCTGTGGAATATGAGACCGAAGTCCCGCTTGGGATCGATGGGATACTTGGGACACTGCGACGCCGAGAAGGGGAGGACTCGCTCATCGAGTCCACTGGGCTCGAGGTGGGCTGGACAGACGATGCGACCACCCGGCCAGACGGTGCGACCAGGAGGCTCAGAGCGCGCGGTGAGGATGAGGCAGAAGGGAATATTGAATACGTACCATTGTGATGGATGATGGTCAATTTTTGCCAAAGCCGGTGGTTGTCGCGAACAAAACCTTTGGCTGGAAGATGGTCGACGGGGAGGTTGTGTGGTCGGGGATTGGGATGCAAAAAGTTTCCCTGGCCGAAGGTATTGAATGGGAAATCGCAGGTGAAGTCGACAATGCCAAGAGACGAATTGTTGACATGGAAAAAGGGGGCACTGACATTGTCACCCCACCGTATCGCCGAGAACAGACAGCGAGGCACTTTGGTCCAATCATGAAAGACAGTTCCCCCAGGCAAGGGCTGCACCTGGCAATTGCAATGTCGATGCCGTCATCAGGCTGCTGCTCCTTCTTGGGTATCCATCACCGGCAAAGACCTGGAGACAGAAAGACAAAAGGTACACTCGGGTCCTTCCGTGCCAAGGCCACGGCTGAAGGAGCGAGGCGCGCGCACCGTGATGCAAAGGGCCGGACGGCATGGTGATTGGTGTGAAAGCTGGCTGTCGTGAAGCCTGGAACCAATGTGGCTTGCTCCCAGACGGTGCCCCTGAACTGTGCTTTGGAGAGGGTGGGCATGAACATCCAGCACTTTAAGAGAAAGGGAAGCCGACGGAAAAAGCTGCCTTGATCTTTTGTATCGTGAATTGGATCTTGCAGTCTTGGTCCTTTGCACCTCAGGCTCCCCGGCTCCCCAACTCCCCAACGGCAGCAACCTGGAAAATGGCACTCGATCCAGACTCTGAATTTTATTTCCTCGACACTTCGCACCCCCCCAAACTTCGATCGGCCCTCGTCATCTTCGCAGACCAGATATGGACAATGACACTCATGACAACTTTTATCAGCGCGCCCGGCTCGTCTCTCACCACCGAGGTTCTTCGCTTGCCTCTTCAATTCGTCTTTCCCCGCCATCTTTACGTCCCAGAGGCCATTGCCATGTGCAGCTACTTGGTCTTGACATGGCGTGACCGACCCGACCTTCTCTGGCGATCCTTTCAATCCAACGAAGACTTTGCCAACCACGCCCGCATCCATCCCAAGGTGCGAGAGGTCCTCTGGTTCGCTGCCACCATCCCGACCTACCTCTACGCCACCTTCTTGATTCGCAACCACCCATGGCTATTCTGGAACATCTTTTGGCGCATTTTCACTCCGGTGCTGCCTCGGCTGGCGGCCCTCTTCGCCCTGCTCATCGCGACAAACACCTGGGCCTTTTTCGCCGGAGAGTACCAAGCCAGAAGAGGCCAATGGCACATGGGGATCTTGCTTGGGAGAGCTGGGACACTGCTTGAGAGAGTCCTCAAGGTCTGCTGCCGAGCACCTCGACCGCTCATGTACTTGCTATTCGCCGCCTTCGATCTTGCCCAGGATGGCGTCGAGCTATGTCGCCGACTCTTGGCCCGAGCCACCATTCTCGCCCCCCGTCCACCTCGAACACTCCAACGATACAAACACAGCCCTCTTTCCGACGCAAAGAGTCAGATTCGACTGCTGCGCATTGCCAGTCGTGGTCTCCAAGGCATCCGGTGTACCCTGATCGGCGTGCCTCTCGACACCTGGAAGTCTTACGAAGCCATCTCGTGGACATGGGACACACCCGCAGAGCAAGGCACCAACACCCTCTTGATTGACGGAATGGAGTTCGGCATCAGCCCCAACATGTATCGCATTCTCTCCGCCTTGACTCCCATCCGCGGCACACGCCTGGTGTGGATAGACACCATCTGTATTGACCAGACAAACAGCACCGAGAAGCAGGACCAGCTCCCCCTAATGACCAAGATCTACGCATCCGCCGAGCGCGTCATCGCCTTTCCTGGCGACGGGCCACTGGCCAACCTCGCCACAGACTTCCTCGGTGACCTGGAGCTCCACCTCGCAGCGCGCTTCACGCCACAGATATTCCCCAGGATGGATCGATCCGACCACTTCCCCTACAGCGACAGAAAAAAGGCCTGGACCGCCTTCTTCCAGCTCGTCCAGCTCCGCTTCTGGACCCGAGCCTGGATCATCCAAGAGCTCGTCGTCGCCAAGGCGGTCGTGATCCGCCACGGCCGCTCCGAGATCCCCTTTGACATATTTGGCCGCATCGTCATGGCCTTCAAGGCCCCCATCAATGGCGTCATGGCCCTGTCCGTCGACGACACGCTCGTCTACAGCGGCAACTACGAGGCCGGCCGGTCCGGCCTCGACTTCATCGGCCGCCTCTGCTTCCTCCGCCAAATGTACGACCTCGACCCGAACGCACCTCGTCGTCCGATGCGCGGCCTCCAACTCGACGAGATGCCCGACTTCCCCGACCTCCTTGTCGAATGCGTGCAGTCCGAAGCCACCATGCCGCACGACAAGGTCTGGGCCATCTGCGGCATCGTCCGCGACCCGCACTGGGACCTGGCCCGTCTCCACCCCAACTACGCGCTTGACGGGATAAAGATCTACACCGACACGGCGCAGTATGTCCTGCGCAACGGCGGTGCCCGCCAGTTCGCCCTCCTCGGCATCGCCGGCTGCAACAAGCCCCCGGACCCTTCTTCTCCATCGTGGGTGCCGGACCTCGCTCAAATCCCACAACTGTACCCCATCGACAACGGCATGTGTCCGTACTTCGCCGGCGGCCCCTCGGACCCAGACGGCTGCCCCGTCGCCTTCAGCACAGACGGAACCCAGCTCCGTCTGAAGGCCTACTTCGTCGACACCGTGCACCGCGTCGACGCCTCCAACCCGCACGTCCTCATACGCGGCAGGAGCCTACAGTTCCCATCCACGGAAGCGCGCATGGCCGACCTGCGCACTTGGCTGGGTAACATCCACCGCCTCACCACCTCCACCGACCCCGACCCCGACACGGGTATCAACCTCCCCACTGCTGTCCTCCGCGCCCTCATCCTCGACAACGATAACACCACCGTGCCCGCTTCCCAGGAAACAATCGATGACCTGTCCCTCTTCATCAGCGTCATCACAGCTGACGACCCAGAAACGGTGACGCTGGCGACGACCAGGTGGGAAGACCTCAGCGACGAGGAGATCAGGTTGAGGTCCCAACGCGGGGGGCAGCTGATGTCGCGCGCGACGTCGGGGAGGCAGTTTGCAGTTTCGAGGAGGGGAAGACCGATGATTGTGCCGGGGCAGGCGCAGGAGGGGGATGAGGTGGTGGTTTTTGAGGGCGGGAGGGTTCCATATCTCTTGAGGTCGGTGGGGGCAGGTGGAGTGAGGTATAAGCTGGTTGGGGAGGGGTATTGTCAGGGGGTTATGTTGGGGGAGTGGTGGGAAGAGAGGAGCGAGGGGAGGGAGATTAGGATAGTTTGATGCGAGGGGGCTCAAGTGACTGTTGGAGTGAGATGGGGACCATGCTACCCAACTGATTTGCCTGTGACGCCTTGAACTCGGAACTGAATTCTCTCTGTGTCGTCGAGGTCTCGGACTCAGAACTCGATACCTTTCCGTTAAAAGCCAAGTCCCGAAGAGGGAACCGGACACCTCTTCCTGTATCAAAAAGCCCTCTTCGGAGGGACTGGAGAGCTGTGATGACGGGCCTAGCTGTGGCGTCATGGTATGGTCGTTACCGCCATGGCTCGGACTTGGTCTTGTTTATGGTCCCGGTTGCCTTTCTCTGTACTCGTCTTGGGGCCTAGTACGCCTCTGACTTCAGACAGGAATCCATCAACCCACGCATATCCTCACCATCGTCGACCATTACACACATCCTCACCCTCATCGTCCATCACACACAATCCCACCAAGACATCGACGCAGACACACCGCCGCCGCAGCTCCCAAACATGCCGAGTACCGAGACGCCCACCCTCACCGGAAGGACCGTCACTGAGACGATCAAAGCCAAGAAGATCAAGACCAAGACCAACAGGGTCAAGATCAAGAACATCAATACCAAGACCAGAATGCCAATATGGTGACCTAGTTGATGGACCACATGCAAAGGTATTTTCTCAAAGATCACAGTCCCAATCTGAAACCAAATCACAATATGCCTGTCATGATGCCTCTATACATACAAACTTTTACGATGCCCCCCACCAAACATCACCTCCCCCCTCATCCCACCCCCCATCCTCAATCCCTCCTCGCCCCCGGCACCCCCAGCCCCAACTTCTCCCTCAAATTCCACGTCCTCTTCGGAAACCCTCCCTCCACCGGCGTCGCCGGCGCCGACGCCAGTCCCCCGCCGCCGTGCTTCTTGCCCCCAAACGGCGCCACCTCTGTCGGTCGACCTGTCCCACGAATGTCAGCACACCATACCATACCATACCAAACCAAACCACCCC
>MU839430.1:0-85636 GCA_030685255.1 Podospora conica | reverse complement strand
CCCGTGGGTTTTTGCCCCCCACCGCCGCCCCTCAGTCGGGCGTACTGTCCCCCCCAACCTACCCAAACCCCCCCCCCCCAAAACCCCCCAAACCCCCCCCCCCCCCCCCCCCCCCCCCCAAAACAACACCAAAAAAACACCGGGAGAAAAAGAAAAAGAAGAAAAAAAAGACTCACGAATATTCCCCCTCCCCCCAATCCCATACCCCCTCAACTGCCCATCCCTCCCCTTCCTCGCCCGCCTCTCCTCCTCCGTCTCATCCACCAGCCCACCCGGCCCATGCTGCCTCCCAAAAGCCCCCGCACCTGCACTCATCCTCCTCCCCTGCCCGCCGCCGCCGCCATGCGTCCTCGCCGCCCCGAGCGCGCTTTCGTAAACCCTACCCGACACCGGCCTCCCTTCTCCCCCCGAACCAACACCAGTTCCCACACCTGCACCAACATCCAGACCGGGGGAGGGCGGCGCAGGCGAGAGGTTATTCACCGACACGCTCTTGACCAGCACCAACTGCCCCTGCACGCGAACTGTGTGGCGCTTCGGGGTTGGCGGGGGGAGGAGGTGTGTCGTTTCTTCGAGGGGGGGGGCGAAGTCGAAGTCGAAGTCACCTCCGGTGATGGTCGTGGTGGTGGAGGGGGTGATGGAGGGGGTTGGGCGGTGCGTGGGGAGATGGGGGAGTGGAGGAGGCGGGAGGTTTGGGGGGTTGAGGGAGAGGGGGGAGAGGGGGGGGGACATATTGTTTTTTTTGGGGGGGGGGGGGTGGTTGTAGTCGTGGTTGTTATGTTGTGGTGGTGAACTGTGAGGATGGTGATGGTGGTCGTTGGATTTGGAGGGGTGGTTGGCGCGTCTGGACTGGACTTGTCGTCGTCGTGGTCGCGATGTGGGGGTCGCGGTCGTGCTGAAGGATATAAGACGCTATCTCCGGTCTCGTCGTCGTCGCCGTCGCCGTCGTCGTCCAAAACAATCGTCAAAATCAGCTCACATCCATCCAAACCCCATAACCATCAAAACAGAGAACGAAAGAAAGGAAAAAAAACATCCAAAAATCAGCAGCCCCCAGGATAGTCATGCCCGCGGGCAGCCCAGCGCACGGGGGCCTCGCTGACGAGATGCAGGTTCCAATTTCGCGGCTGCAGCAGCTGCGCGAAGAGGGTGGGATGCTTCCGGGTTAGTCTAGCGGGATCGGGGGCACGCCTGCAGGGGCCGCCAACGGGCCCGGGCGGGAGCTTGGGTGCGGGGGGCGTTGGGGGGACCTGTTCCGACGTGACTGGCGTTTTTACCTCACGACGCCGATGGGTTCGTGTCATTTGTCCGTTGCCTTCTTCAACTCTCGTCAGCACGTTGGCTGCCCGTCGGCCTGCATCCAGCAGACAGCCGACTTTCGTCGGTGGTGGGATGGATGGCGTGGAGGAGATGGGGAAATGGAAAAAGGCGCATGTTTTTCTTTTTTTCCGGGTTTCCCTCTTCGGAGTTCGTTGTCTCTTCAGTCGCAGGCTGGTCACAGAATACCAAAAAGAAAACAACCCAGGCTAAAAAGGCGAGATCTCAAAAAGAATATATCATTTGTACTCGGACCAAAGCCCATAAATATCTACAAGATAACAAATCCACAAGGCCACCGATCAAAGCGCCCTGCTACCCACCAACCCCCGAAGCCGAGTCCTTGCGGACATCAACTCCAATCCCACCACCAACCCTTCCCCTCCGCTTCCAAACCCCTCACAACCCAACCCCTTACAAGCACTGCGAGTACCAAGGGTTGCCATACGTGCACGTATACGGCGACACGCAGCGCGTCGGGCCATTCCATCCCTGACCGCCACACTGTCCCCACCTCTGGGCCTCGGGACCCGACGCAGGCGTCGACGGGACCGGAGTCGGCTCGACAACAACCGGCGTCGACGTCGGCGTGGTGCCCGGGCGCGTGGTGGTAATAATGGTAGTCGGCACAGGGTTAGGGTTCGCGCCCGTGGCAGCAGCAGCAAGCACGCTGCTGACCGAAGTCCAAGCGGCCTTCTTGCGGAGCTGATCATCGTAGAGCAGGGCGGCGCCGGTACCCGGGAAGGTGCCGGGGATCCACGAGTACTTGTCCGTGTAGCCCCAGACCGTCACGCCGACGCAGCGGTCGACGTCGAGGCACGAGCCGACGACGTTGGCGTAGTCGGTGCCCTGGCGCGCGAGCGCCTGCGAGTTGGGCGGCATCTGCTCGTGGCGGATGTCGAGCTCCGTGTAGGCCACGTCGAGGTTGAGCGAGGTGAAGCGGCGGAGCACGGTGCCGAGCTGCTGGCGGTTGGGCGTCGTGCCGACGATGAGATGGGCCTGGAAGCCGACGCCCTCGATGGGCGCGCCGGCCGCCTGGATGATCTTGACGAGCTCGACCGTCTTCTCCGTCTTGGCGCCGTTGTACTCGAGGTTGTAGTCGTTGTAGTACCTGGGGGGGGGGGTTAGCTGGGGTGCGAGGTGGGTGGGAGGGGGGGGACGTACAGCTTGGTCACGGGGTCGGCCTTCTTGGCCAGGTTGAAGGCCAGGGGGAAGTAGTCGGTGCCAAAGACGCGGTAGAAGACGCTGTTGCGGTAGCTGCCGTTGTCGTCGACGGCCTCGTTGAGCACGTCCCAGTGGTAGCACTGGCCGCGGTAGTGGTCCATGACGTTGTTGATGTGCGTCTCCATGACCTCGGTGAGGGTCTGGCGGTTCCACGAGCCCGAGGCCACCCAGTTGGGCAGCTGCGAGTGCCACACGAGCGTGTGGCAGCGGAGGAGCTGGCCGTTGCGGCGCGCCGCGTTGGCCGAGATGTCGCCCTGGGCGTAGTTGAAGCGGCCGCGGGTGCCCTGGATCGACTCCCACTTCTGCCCGTTCTCGGGCACGATCTGGCCGAACTCGCGCGTGTCGCTGAGGATGTTCATGTAGGCGCCATCCTGCTGGCTGGCCTGCTCGCCGATGCAAGTACCAAAGTACTCGAGACCGGCCCGGCGGGCGAGCTCGTGGAGCTGGGCGGAGACGACGGCCGGCGCGAGGAGCGCGGCGAGGAGACCGGTGGTGTGCATGGTGGGCGGGATGGACAGAGACTCGGAGGAAGCGAGGGCGGGCAAGAAGATGCGTGGACGACCTGAGCAGAGCTGCTGAGAGACTCGGAAACCATCGTCGGCGGCGAGGACCTCTTTATCTCGATTTGCGCCTCCTCCCCCGCCACCCTCCTGTCATCTCGTTTGCCCGTCGAAGCCCGTCGAAGTCTTGGACTGACCGCACCAGACTCCCAGCGCAGGCTGGCCGTCGGAAATTTCTGCCATGGTTCCCGTGGAATGCGACACTGAGCGGTCATGCTCCCTCGCCCCACCCCATGGGCGAGGCCCAAGGACCAAGGTTGGCGATGGTATCCGGCGATGCGATCCGGTGGCACGCGGCCGATGCTCCGAGGCGTTGCACCGCCGGGGCCAAGCCTGGATGTCGGGACATTGGACCTGGAAGCCGGCGCTGTCGACCGCGGCGCCAAGCCGAGTCCAGGGCGAGTGCCGCGTCTAAAAGCTGGGGAGACCTGGGGAGCAGCATCGGTCCCACGCGTGGGAAAATAGCCTGAATTCGGGATGCATGAACGTTGCGTTCCCTAGCTTCCCCCTCGCTAATTACCACCCGGACCCGCCCTCGCCCAAATGGGAAGCGCCGCTCGGAGACGTCGTCGACTCCCGCTGCTCAATGGGGAAGGCGAACGGCGAAGCCGGTGATCGTTGGCACACGTATGTTTGATGGCATCCATCACTGCTGTTTCTGCAGCGTCGACGTCTTGATTAACCTGACGATGCGACCCGGTAGCGACTAGTCCCCAAACGAGCGTCTAAATATAAGCAGGGCTCGGGTTCTCGAACTCATCAAGCCGTCGACCGGGTTTGTCTTGTTTCCGAGACCCATCAAGGAAGCTTTTGTTCCTGAGGCTCTGCTGCAGACCGGCGGTCCTCGTGAGCTTGTTGCAGGAGGACTGTGGAGGTCGTTGGCATGGAGAGGAGTACATGTTGATGTAACATTGTCGACTGATGGACGGAACAAGTATTCTCCTCATGGAAGCCCATCGATCGATGCACGCGTATCAGTCCCATCTCTCAATCACTCCGTCGTTATTACGCCGTCTGCTGCCAAGTGCCCTATCCAAGCTTTCGTTATTGTCGTCAACACGCGCGCGCCCAACCGATAATGCACCCACCGTTCTGTGCCGCCACTTCATATCCTCTCGTCTCCAACCGCCGTCACGTGTATATTCAGATCGGTGATGCAGAGTGCGCGCAGCCGCTGGAGTGGGCGTGGTGTGCGTGCGTGTTCCGCCCGGCCAGTCGCTTCGGGGTTCTCGCGGGCGTCACAGTCCGGCTCCGCAGTTGTGGGCTGCTGCGTGGTGGCACACCCTCCATCGAGTTGATGATTCCCTCGAGCGCATATGTTGCCGCCTTGACGCTAAGGGCGAGCGTGTCGAACCCGATTACGGTGATATCGTCACACGCCGTGTGGTAGCATTCCCCCGTCTTGTCGCCACCCGCATACAGAGAGACAAAAGGGAACCCCTTGGCCTGGAAGGGGGCGTAGTCACTGTTCCCGGCGCCGTCGCTGCTCGGAGAGATCAGTCAGCAAAGCTTGGAGGACCTCAAAGAGGCTCGGATTGGTGCGTGTAAAGGGACTCACGCGAGATACTGCTTGGCCCCTGATGCTTCCAACGATGCAACCATCCGCTTGGCCGGACCGAGGTCGGTTATGTTCTTGGGCTGGATCCCAAATTCAACGTCCGGGCCAATGGCCCCAACCATGTCGTAGTTGAAGTACAGCTTGAGCTTGGCAGCCTCAACCTCGGTGAGGGTGTCGACGTAGTGGGCAGACCCGAGGAGACCGAGCTCTTCAGCTCCCCACCAAGCGAACTGCAGAGTGTTCTCGTGTTCGGTGTACTTGGACATGGCGTCTATAACTTCCAGCAGTGCAGCCGAGCCGCTGCCATTGTCTTCAATGCCGGGGCCTTCGGGCACCGAGTCAAGATGGGCGCCCGACAGGATAACCTTGTTGGGGTCGCCGGCTTTAGATTGTGCGAACAAGTTCCAAGAGGTCACCGAGTTGACTGTATTCTGAGCTGCGAGGGTGACTTTGAGGTCCTCGCCCGCCGCAAGCCGTTGTTTCCAGGCTTCGCCAACCTCCAGGGTGATCAAGCCGACGGGGAGCAGCCCTCTGTCGGCGTCGAACTCGAAGCTTGGGCGCATGCTAAGTGTCGTGTTGCTCGGCTGGTTGTAAATGATGACGGCTGTGTTGTCAGTTTGTCAGTCTTGCTGTCATCGCAAGACTCGGGGCAGGGTCAGGGCGTACCAATTGCCCCCTTTTCCTTTGCAAATCGGACCTTGGCAGAGACAGCGCAAGTCCCGCGCTGGATAAACGCAATTTTGCCCGTCGGGTCCAGTCCATCCCAGGAACTCAAAGAGCACATGGAGCCGTTGGCACTGACTGGGGTGTCGAACAGGGAGCCGGTGATGCCTGTGGTGTTGGCGCTCCAGTGGGGGGTCCTGACGACAACCTCTTCACCATCGGGGCCCTGGAGTGTTTCCAGCGTTACATTGTAGGTTTGGAACTGGAACTCTTGGGTCGACGTGGTGTAGCTGTCGACGAATCGCGTGTCAATCTGGCTCTTCATGTAATCCAGTGATGCCTTGTATCCGGGATACCCCGCGGCACGGTTGTCGCCATTCTGTCTCGCGATGGCCTCGAGGTCTGTGAGTGTTTTTCGGAGTCTGTAGCCTGTCAGCCGCCGAGTGTCCAAAATAGTGACGATGCTGTTCATACCGTGTCTGGAGGGCATCGTCGGCCTGGTCGGCGACAGTGCTGAAAGTGAACAATGACGTCACCAGCAGGATATTGGTGGTGAGCTTCATCTTCAGCTGGCCTGGGCGCTCTTTCGGAATTGCTTGGAACAACGGAGGGCAGCGGGATGCAGGCGAGTGCGACGAGGGCGGGACGTTGGGAGAAAAGGCTGGGCACGCGCGGGTCGATGTCGTGTGGTACGGCAGCGCACTCTGCGAGAAGTCTTGTGCAGGTTCAGGGATCCCGCCGGTATTTGTATCATGCATCCAAAGATTGCGACACATTCCCGCCATGTCGATAAAAGTGAGTCCCGCTCTGCCGCTGGGAATTGCTCGTCGAAATTTCCACTGTTTGTGCGGAAAAGAGACCGAAAAAGGGCACAAAAGATGGAGCGAGGACGAGCTCCTGCCGGCACTTGCCATTAAGGTGTAACTGCCATATTCGGACAGCTCGCTTTAGGCAGGTACGCAGTGTCTGCGATATTGAGGCTCGTCGAAAGAGCTCCCGGTTCATCAACCGAGGAGGACTCATTCGCCAGTGTCGCCCGGGTAATCTATCAAAAACCAGCACATGATCGTGGAGATGGGATCATAGCGAGGGGGATTGAATCCGTCTCTTTCCTGTTCAGTACACCTTTTATTTCCGTCGTGCACGCCATTTTCCCCCGGATCGCGGCGATGGCGTCAGTTATATCCGTATATGTTGGGAATCGCCGACGGTATTCTTTCCAAGTGCTAAAGTAAATGCAAAGAAGACCAGTGTCATTCTTAGACTAACTCAAGGAAGTGCTTCATGGAACTTGTCGAGGGAATTGAACAAGACCCCCATGACCCCCACCCCTCCCCTGCTCCCTCACCCCCCATCAACACCCCCACCCTCCCTCCCCATCCCCTCCCTCCTAACCCTCATCCCCTCCAACACCATCCTCTCCGTCTTCCCCCCCGCCGACAACCTCACCTCCCTCCCCCCAACCCTCCCACTCCTAACCTCCTCCTCCCCCGCCCACAAATAATCCTGATGCTCCTCCGGATCCAGCACCACCACCGGCGTCGTCCCCTCCCCACCCCCCTCCACCACCACCTCAAACGCCACCCGATAAAACCTCCTAAACACCCCCTTCCGATTCACAAACTCAAACACCAACCCCCTCTCCTCCACCCTCTCCCCTCCCACCAGCCCCTGCACCCCCGCCTCCTCCACGAACCGCACCACCCGCTCCCCCCTCAGCCCCGCCTCCTCCCACAGCTCGCGCATCGCCGCGTCGAGGATGGTGGGGTCCTCGGCGTCGACCGCGCCGCCCGGGCACTCCCACTGTCCCGGCATCGAGTCGTGCGCGGCGCGCTGGAGGAGGAGGATGCGGTTGTGGGAGTCGAAGACGAGGATCGAGGTGGTGATGCCGTGGATGGTGGGGCCGGCGGGGAGGGAGGCGAGGAAGGTGGGGAGGGGGACGGCGAAGGGGGCGAGGGAGGGGGGGTGGGTGAAGGTGATGGGGGGGTTGGGCGGGGGAGGGGGCATGGTGGTGGTTTGGGGGGTGGTGGTTGAGTTGGTTAGGTTTTGGTGGTGAGCGAAAGTCTGGGGTTGGCGTTGTGTTGGGAAGTTGGTTCCGCGGATGGAGGTGAGTTTGGGTGATGTTGGGTTTAAGTTTGTCGTGGTGGTGGAGCAAAGGCTTCCCGCCTGCAGTGTGCGACATGTTCAGTGGGGTGACTCACTGCAGGTCAACTGTCTTGATTGGGCGCAACTTCCATGGTTTCTACCTAGGTAAACAGACAACAAAATAGTCGCCTGTTTCTTGTCTGTTCTGCACAAATTACAAGGCTAGACGGAATAAGACGGAGAAATGTTCCTATCGCGAGGCCGATGCATCATGCAAGACGGCCAGGCTCTCGCAAAGGGAACTTCCAGAAGAGTTGACAATGTGTATTTTTCTGCCACTTCTCAAGGCAGCAGACACTCAATGAGACTACACTCCAGCCCTGGTTTGTTTATTGGCGCGAGACCTCTTCCATGCCAAAACGCGATACGTGCTAGGTTGCAAGGCCAGACGCCTCCAGGTCTGACTTCAGGGCCTGGTCGGTAGGAATATTGGTATCCAGTTTAATCCGTCTCAAGTCGAGTCATCTCAGTTCTTCCAACATCCCCCCCTCAAGACATTCCCGAATCCTTCGTCTAAAACCCCCAATGCGAAGGAACCTTGGAGCGTCGCACAGCAGGCTTCGCCTCCGGGTCCGGCTTGGTCAAATTCTTAATCACATCCATCCACTTATTCAGGTCATTCTCCTGGAACATGTTCTCCGGCCTCTTCCACCCAAAATGTCTCGGCAGCTCCTCATGCTCTGTTTGTCACCGGGTCAGCCTCAGTCCTTCAAAACAACCCTCGAAAAGACGAGAAAACTCACCAAAAAACCACTCCACCCACGTCCGATTCGCCACCCCCCTCTCCGCATCCCCCAGAAAAAGCACATACGCCACACTCTCCCCAAACGCAAACTCACTCCCCAGCTCACTCAACTCAAACTCCGGATTCACCCTTCTACTCTCCCCAATCCGCCCCGCCCTCGCATCCGCCGCCATCCGCACGTCCACCACCTCCCCGGGGCCCCAGTACCCCTTGGTCTCGTCAAACACGCTCTGGTTGAACGTCAGCGGGCTGCCGAAGTACGCGTCCGAGCGCGACAGCGACGCGTCGTGCTCGAGGACGTTGTGCGCGCCGAGGTCGTTGAGGGACCAGGTGGTGGCGTTGGGGGAGGGCGAGGTGAGCAGGCCAAAGTCGAAGAGGAAGGAGCCGAGGGTGTGGTTGACGTGCAGGGCGTCGAAGAGGGCGTTGGAGACGGCGGTGCGGGTGAGGTCTTTGCCGTGGTGCGGGAGGAAGCCGTGGTTGGTGAGGGAGTTGAGCATGGGGCAGGGGCCGCGGACTAAGGGGGGCGGGGGTTAGTTTTGTTTGGGGGTGGCGGGGGGGAGGGGGAGGTACCGTCGTAGGCGCCTGGGGGCTTCCAGGTGTTGATGTCGGCGGTGACGACGGTGGCGGCCGCGAGGAGGGGGAGGGTGGTGGGCTTCATGGTGGTTTAAGCTGGGGGGGCGGTGGTGATGAGGGGTTCGGTGTCACCGTCGTGGGTTGGTGCTTTACAAAGTCCGCAGACAGACAGACCGGAGTGTGCCGATTGAGTTTATATAGGTAGCTCTCTGCGCCAACCCAGCAGCCCGCCGAGTACCCGTCCCACGGCCGGCGGCTGATCTTGGCCTCAGCGTATTCCTCGCTCCGGCCGAGCCGGGCTGTGTTCTGCCCGGCTCCCGGCTCCAATGCAACCTTGACAGTCTGACTTGCCGGTCCCCAACGGCCAGACCAGACTCTGAGCCGCGTCAGCATCCATTGCTTGGGGCATCCTGAATGCTCTCCTGGGCTGACTGCAGACCGACGGCGAGGGCATTTTGACGAATGCGATGGATGCGGCCGTCCATCGCAACAACCGTGACCGGGAAGGATTGGGGATTTTGTGGGCCGCGCGGCACATAGATTAAGCTTCGATCGAATCACGAACCCCGACTTTGTCATGCTGTGCGAGATGTGGGGACGGACCGTTGAATGGCCCATGTTCCGTCCGGTGCGACTTTCGCTCGGATTCGGCTGCGCAGGAAAATATAGTGCGCAGGGCTTTGTCGGGGTCTTGGGCATCGGAGGTTGCTACCCTTATTCAACCTTGTCCGGGTAGGATGCGAATCATGTCCAGGGGTTTGTTGCTTTTGTGGATGTCGGGGGGTGTTGAAGGTTCGAGAGCCGTCGCGTCTTGATGGTCGACAACTGGGACTCGGTGGCTGAGCAGGAAGTCGGGCTCGGCATGGCAGGCTTGATGACGACGACGGTGTCCCATTGTCGTCTCCGTCTTGAGCGATTGGAGAAGAATGAGTCCGGTTCACAGATAGGGTCGACATGCCTGTCCGCATTCCTCGTCCTCGGGCTCATCGTGCTTGTTGGGGGTGGAAAGGGTGAAATTGCCGCGGTTTTCTTTGGCTCCAGCTCCAGGACGGTAGCCTGGAGGGCCAAAAGCCGGTGGGGGGTTGTCCTGCAATGCAACCAGCTCCATCCTAACATTCCCATCCACACGTCAAAGTTTAAAATGGCAACATTACAGAGTGGGGTGGGGTAGAAGGAACGACGTTAACGAATCCTTAGCTCCCGTCTCTCAACGGTCCGAACCCAATATCAACTGCCGGCACATATGCCAAGACACTAGATACACAGCCCCCTTTTCTTACCCCTAAATTCTCACCACATCTACTAGGAATAGCCTTATTTCCTCGGCAAGTTATCATCGCTAGCACCTTATATATTACTATAGCTTCTAGCTACTTATAAATAAGTAGCTATACCTTACAGATAGTAGTATCTCTCTCTAATAAATATATTTACTTTACTACTACTCTTAATAGCCTTATCCGGTTACTATTTAAAACCCTTTTATCTATTTAATTCTAGGTAATAGTTATAAGCCTGGAAGCTCCTTCTAAAGCCGTCGTTTCCGTTATTATAACCCCTTTAATCCGATTAATTTAACTTACTAGCTTACGGTAGCTAGGGCCGGATATTACTTACCTATCTCCCTTCTATTACTAAAGGGGCTTATACTATCCTTATACTTAGGGATATATCTCTATCGGTAGCTATTACTAGCCCCCGGTAACTTATCTCTAGGCCCTTTACTATAGCCTTAGTATTTTATAATCCTACGGTTATCTACCTTATCTTACTAAGGGTCTCCTCCTTTCTCCTAAAAGGGGGGACTTAGCTATAGCCTCGATAAGCTTATAGTTATTTAGTATATTTTTATAAGCTTATTATTATAAACTTACTACGGCTTATTATTATAAACTTACTAAGAGAACCCCTTCTCCCCTAAGGGGGCTCCTAGCCGTAGCTTTAACCTCCCGTAACTCCTTAAAGCTATAAGTATATCCCTTAATAGTTACTAGGAGCCCCTAGCTATAATCTCGGCTCCCTAGTACGTTATTTAGTATATACTTATAGCTTATAACCTACTAGGAGCCCTTAGCCGTAGCCTTAGCGTTTTAGTAAGCTACTTAGCCTATACTTATAAGCCTTTAGTACCGCCTTATTTACAGGAAACGGTTTCCTTAATATAAAAGGAGAAACCTCTTTTACGGTAACTAGCCCTTATAGTTAAAGGAATCCTTAACTCCTTTAAGTAGGATATAGTAGCCGGGACGTTATTACTAGGTATATAGGGGTAATACCCCGGCGGTTATATAACGGAAAATATTCCTCCGAAATATAACGGTAGTAGATTTAAGATTTAAAAGCCCGAAGCTACCTTTTATTATAGTAGTATCTCGAGGCTACTTTTACGGAATAAGTTACCTTCGGCTTAGCCGAATAGTCGTTATAACCTCTCTAGTTATCCTAATAACCCTCCGGTAATACTAATATCGCCGTTACTACCCTATATACCCCCTAGCGTTACTATACCGTTACTATACTTACTAATAGTAGTAATTATTCCGACTCCCCTTCCGACCGCCGCTATACTATTACTATACTTCCTAATAATAGTAACGTTCCGGCGTACTAGCTATTATATTAACGCCGAGCTTCTCGTTAATAATATTAACTTAGTAAGCTCTTTATTATAGCTAAGTTAGATAATAAGGTTATTACTATAGTTAATAAATTCTTTTATAAGCGGAAGGATTAAGCTAGATAATCTAAAGCCCTTATTTAAGCTTTCTATTAGTACGAGTCCGAGGCCTTCGTTAATATAAATAACCTTACTAAAGCTAGTACCTCCTAGGCCCCGACTTATCTAGGCCCTAGCCCGTAGTACTTTACCTTCCTTAGTACTACCGGCCGAGCTAAACTTCCGTTTAACTTTAAGAATACTAAGGGCGAGGACCTTCCTTATATAAACTATACCTTAGATAAGTTCTATACCCTCGCTAGCGAGAAGGAAATCCGTAGCTTCGAGATAGTAAAAACCTTTTACTAACGGGATATTATAAAGTACCGTCGTTAATAAACCGCCGTTAATAAGACGGTCGAATAGATTTACAGCTATATCGAGAAGACTATCTACTATAGTATCGCTCCTATAGTAACTCTCTACAAGATCGTTATATACCTTTATAAGTACATTACTATCGATAAGTAGTATAAGATTAACGCCGCTGTTGCTAAGTATAAAAAGGTTTTAAAGTAAGCCGGCTACTTTATAGCTATTAAAGCCTAGTTTATTACTTAATCTAAGGCTTTTAATATTATCTCCGTTATCGCCCTAAATAAAATTAATAAAATTAAAGGTATCTACTACTTTCTTTAAGCAACTACTTATTACTCCCTTAACTTTAGTAAGATCTCTCTTATATAAGCTAATACTATAAACTACCGTCGCGATACTAACGCCCTTCCTTTCCGTTACTACGCTAAGATATTCTACCTTACTTAGGATAACCCTATCTTTAAGAGTTAGTTCGTTAGAAGTACCTTTTAGGGAAAGGACGATAAAAGGAATAAGACCGGTAAGAAGAAGGAGGAGTATATATATAGTTTTAATAGCTATAACGTTATTAAATATTACGCTATAAGGTTTATCCTCCTCGGCGAATACTATAAGATTAAGAATAACCGGTAGGAAAAGGTTAAAAAGGCCTTTAAACTCCTTAAGTAGAAATAGCTTATTATTAAAGTTAAAGGGGCTATTACGGACTTTTCTACCGGTAAAAAGTCTCGTTTTCCAGACTAAAGCGCCCTTATAGGCGCCGTCTTAGCCGGCCCTTTTATATTATCGGTAAACGTTATTATCGCTAGCCCTACTACCCTTATTCCTACTATCGCCGTTACTCCTACTCGCCGTTATTATTACTTTAACTTTATTATCTAGGATAGCGGTACCGTTATCTATATATATAATAACTACGACCTTTTTACTAACTTTACTAAGTCGGATAGTAGTAACGTAATTAGTATAAGTAACTTTACCCTTATAATCTACGGCTATAGTAAGTATATTATAAGAAAGGTTTATAATAACGAAAAGGGGTTTAATATATAGGACTTTATTCTTACCGACGTTACTTATATTCCTTACTTTTACGTTAATATTATTAGCGGTAACCTTATACGTAAGTCTAACCTTTAGCTTTATATACTCGATAATACTATCCGTTAAGGTACCCTTAACGACTCGGCTATCGTTATTAACCTTATACTATAAGACGAGCTTTATTTCGTAGAATATAAGCCTATTAGTACCTTTATCGGTTTCGTTTCCCTTATTCTCCTTACGACGAGTATTAGCTTCGTTACGCTTCCCCCTTTTTAATCTATTAACTCTACTATAATTACCGTTATTATAAAGTCTTAATAAAAGGTCTAGGAGCGCGAAGCTAGCCCCGAGCTTTAGTATCTCCGCTTTAAATACCTCTTTCCTAAAGCCCTTAAGTACCTCGTTTAGTACGCCTAGGGCGTAAGGATTAAAGGCCCCCCTTTCCTTAATTACTAAACCTATACTATTACTAAGATCCGTTCTATTATCTCTTATACCGAACCGACTTTTAAAGCCTAATAACCGTTCTATCGTTTATATCTCGATATCTTTACTATACCCCCCGGCTTTAATAAGTACCGTTACTTTATACTTATTCGTAAGGAGTTTAATAACCTTACCTATATAGTTACTATAAAGGAGAAATTTAATAAGCCGTACCTTATACGGTAGTACGTTAACTAAATCCGTATATAGTTTAGGCTCTCCGTCTATAAACTATATATAAACTAGGACTTAACCTTCGTAACCCCTACTAACTTTAATAAGAAAGATACTTAGTTTTAAGACTAGGTAAAAGATAAAGGTATCGATATCGAGCTTACCCCTACGATAACCTTTAAACCGAACGGCGTTACCGAACGACTTAGCGGTATTATTAAGTTTATTATCCAGGCCCTCCTTATAGGCTCCGGTATCCCCGAGTCCTTATAGCTAGAAGTATACGGTACGGCCGTATACCTTCGTAATAGGTTACCGTTATAATTAAATAACTAAGTTAGTCCTCTTAAACTTTTCCTTTCCTAGTTCTTAGCCTATTACTACTAGTATAAGCCTACGAAGTTCGCTCGCCTCGGGTAAGACTTAAGGCTTAACTAAAGTAACCTTTATACCTTTAGCTACCGAGTATTACGGCGTAAGGGTAGCGTACTATAGGGGTTAGGTTAGATAACTATTGTTCGACGAAGGGTTAAAAGTCTAGGGCGCGAGGGCCGCGAGAGGTAAGCTCTTAAGGCGTAGGCTAACTCCCGACTATATAACCTAGCGTTACCTAACCTAGGTTATATAACTATATAACTATAGATACTATAACTAAGGAGTAAGTAAAGCCTGTAATACTTACCTTCCCTCCTCGGTAATTACGCCTTTACGCGGATACTTATAAGTAGTAGCTAAAGGTATAATTAAGCCCCGTCTTCCTTTCTTAGGCGTACAGAGCGCCGCGGTATAGGCGGGGGTACGGGCGGGTATACGGAGGAACTTGTCTTTAATACGGCGGAGGTACTTATACTAGTAATCTTTTTTTTCTTTAGCTATATAAGGGGCTTTCCTTTTCCTAGGTTCGCTTCGTAAAACTCCTATAAGTCGTCGTTACAGCCCCTTAAATCGCTAGCTAGTTACTACGTTAGTTAATCGTAGCCCGTTTATTTAATAAGGTAGTTTTATCGGCTATTATCGGCTTAGTCGTAGTTAAGGATCCTCTCGAAGGTATATTACTATTCTTTATAAAATTCGTCGGTCCGTACTATTTAACGGCCTTAGTTTATATAAACTTACTACTTTATTACGTCTTAGCTAGGGATTCTACCCGGTATTTATCGGTAGACGAGTTATATATAGAAGATATTATTAACCTTTATATTAGCGGGGAGTTATAGCTAAACTATATATAAAGAGGCTTTAGTAATCTTAAATAAGCCCTCCTATCTAAAGGTAAGTTTCTTTAAGGGGCGGCTAGTAGAGATATTCCTTATATCGAGTATTACTTATTCGCTAGCCTTATACTTTAAGGCGTTAATTTACTTAGTATTAGTATTACGCTTATATCGGTCTTAGGCTTAACGTAAAAGGGTACTAACTTAGTTTAATACGCTTTAAAAATAGTAAGCGATTTTTATTACTTTAAAGAACTCCTAGCGTTAATAGGCGGAATAATCGGGGGGATAAAGGGTTACCGGCTTTATACCGATCCGAGGGTTAAATCCGTAGTTAACGTAAAAGGGGTTTACCCTTATAGTCTTAAAGATAATATTATTACCGGCGAATTCGGCGAGAAAGAGTTAATCGGCTTAGTTATCCTAGGACTACGAGATATAAAAGCGGAAATACTTCTCTAACTTAGCGTTAATTCTCTTGGTTTAGCCGTTAGTTTATAAGTAAAACGTTGACGAAAGGTAAAGGGTAATACCGAGGTACGCCGATAGGGTATGTTAAAATATTAAGACGAACTAGCTACCTTAGTCGGAGACGATAGTTTTTAAGTAGCCGTAGAAGTTATAAACTCGTTATAAGAAGGTATTTATTAGTTCTTCCGTTTCTAAGGTCTTAGTAACGATAAAGTACTATATCTTAGTTAGTTTATTAACGACTATGGTAATATATTAATAAGTACGGCCCCGCCTAGTATAAGGCGGTAAGGGGGTAATATAGTCGACGGAGATATTTTATTATAGGGAAAGGGGTAGGGGGAGAGGCTTAAGGAATCCGATAGGCTTAAATCGAGAGGGCTTTATCTTAATATAAATAAGGTATCCCTTATAAAACTCCCTTACGAAGGTTACGAGGCCCGGCTACTAGTACCGGTAGTTTATTAAATCTAACGTCTTAATTCGGCCGGGATAGTTAATAAACGTAGATACGTATATCCTATAAATTAGTTATAATTATAAGTCGTAATCCTTAGGGTTTATAATTAAGTAGTTCCTATAATAAGCTTAGTCTTATACTAGTTTATATTCGTTAAAAGGTATCCGGAGGAGATCTTTAAGGGGCGTTAGCTATCCTTTATTATTCTCGGAGTCTCTTAGGGTTACTATAACTTCGTTAAGTAAAGTAAACTTCTCGTAGTTATCGGCGATAAGGTCGTCGATATACTTTAAGGTATTTAGGGTATAAAGCTAAAGGTTTACCTTCGTAACGAAAGGGTATTCGTTACCGATATTAGCGGTTACGAAGATAAGGCTTATATAGTCTTCGTATATATTAAAGTTAAATTTATAAGGGTTTATTAAAAGCCGGTTATAGGCGTAAAGGCGGTTATTAGTCTTATCGGTTAATATATCCTCCGGCTTCCTATTAAAAGCGTCTAGTATAGTAACTAGTATACCGGGGCGGTACTGGATCCGGAAGTTAAATCTTAAGAGAAACTCCGACTACCTTATATAGCGTAGGGTAAGTTATTTAGTTATTACGAAGGTTTATAAGTTCTTATAGTTTATAATAATATCGAAGGTATTATAGGTTTTTTCGAGCTCTAGGTATTACTTCTCGAGTACTTTAATAATAGTTAGAAGCTCCTTATCGTAGATATTATAGTTATACTCCTATATTAAGTACTTAGCGGAGAAGTAGGCGACTAAATAGGGCTCCTTATCGTCTCCGACTTAAAGAAGGGTACCGTTAGTACTTTAGTTAAAGGTATTAACCTTTATTATTATTTAGCGGTTTTAATCGAATACTTAAAGAGCGGGGGTTATAGAAAACGTTATTTTAAAAAACTCGAAAGAGCTTTAATATTCGTTAGTTTATTACTAGGGGCGGTCTTTCTTAATTAGTTCGTAAAGGTATTTAGTTAAGCCGGAAAAGTTATAGATAAATCGTCGATAAAAGTTAGCGAAGCTTAAGAAATATTATAGTTACTACCTTATTATTAGCGGCTCCTAAGTTATTATTACTATTACTTTTTTAGGGTTTATCTCGATACCCCTTAGGGTAATAATAAGCCTTAGGTATTTAGTTTAAGTAATATAGAATTCGCTTTTAGAAAGGTTAATTTAAAAGCCTATCTCGGCGAGGCGTTTAAGGACTTCCCTAACGTATTTAATATAGTTCTCGAGGTTATTAAAGTAGATAAGGATATCGTTAAGGTAGGTAGTAGTATATTCGTTAAGGATATTATAGAGTACGTTATTAATATATCTCTAGAAAGTAGCTAAGGTTTTATAAAGGCTAAATAAGGTAACGAGGGACTTATAAAGGCCGAACCTTATAATAAAAACTATTTTTTATTCTTCCCTTATAGCGATCCTAACTTTATTAAACGCTAAGATAATATTTACCTTCGTATAAATCTTAACGTTATAAATAACATCGAGGGTTTTATAGATTAATAGTAGTAGGTACTAGTTCTTAATAGTAATATTATTAATCTTATAATAGTTTTAATAAATCTAGACGCTTCCGCCGGGCTTCCTTATAAGAAAAAGGGAAGCTATTATAGCTAATATAGATAAGTAGATATTTCCTTTAACTAAGTTATCGTCGAGCTATCTTTTAATAACGGCGAGCTTTATAAGGGATATAGGTTTATTTCGGCTATATAGGAGTAAGGCTCCTAACGTTAGCTCGATTTTATAATTATAAAAGTAGTATAAGGGAAGGTTCTTTACCTTTTACGGTTAGGCGACGTAAAGGAGGTTATAATATTCGGCGGGTATCTTCTTTCTTATTTCGTTATCTATAAAGGGGGCCTTATTTAACTTTACGAAGAACTAAATGGCGTCCTCGTCGTTAATCCGGTTTAACGTCTTAGTATCCTTATCTAGAGTAATAAAGTTAGTAAAGATATAGTCGACGAAGTTATAATAGGGTTCGGGGAGTATAGACTTTTAGTAGGCTATATCCCTTTTACCCTATATAAGTTCCTTAAAGGCGCTTTCCGTTAACTTTAGAAGTATAAAGGGTTATATATTAACGTAGATCTTAGTAATAGCTATATCTAGCTTATCTATAATAATTCGTATAATTTTAACGCCTTTTTAACGTAAGAGGAGGAAGAAATTAAGGGCGTTAAGGAAGCGGATATCGTTAGGGTTAATAGGCTTTAGGGCGCCGTTATTCTTTTCGATAAAAAAGCGTTAGATAAGGATATATTTCTTCGTAGGGATCCGTATCGTACCGGCGCGCTTAATATTCTAAGGGATTATCTTAAGGGGCGGGGGGGGCGGCGGGGATTTAGTATAGGCTTACTTAGCTTATTATTACTTAAAGTAAACGGCTTTTCTATAAGCGATATAATAAAGGTTAATATCGTAAAAATCGTCTTCCTCCTTAAGGTTTTCTACGGTTAACGGCCTATAGTTAGTACGGGGTAGTACTTTTATAATATAAGGGGTAGGGGGGGTAAGTACTAAAGCGTCGTAGGGGAGGTAGGTTAAGCCGTAGTTCGTAAAGGTTAGATCTAGTATATTCTAGCTAACGGCGGGATTATACTACTAGAGTTAAGGGATCCTTAGTATAACTAGGTATTCCTTAACGAAGGGCGTAACGAAAAGGGAGATAATTTCCCTATAGGCTCCGATTTAAAGGTTAAGGGTTACTATACTTCGGATCTAGTTGTATAGCTAGCCGTCGGCGAGGAATAAAGGTTTAGCGTAAGGGAGGAGGTCGGTAGGGATATAGTAAAGGTTTATAAAGTTACTATCGATAAAGGCCTTCTCTATATAGCCGGAGTTTACTAAGCTAGTATAGTATACTTTACGTTCGGAGAAGGAGAAGTAGGAGGATAATAAGATTAACTTCTTTTATTACTTAAGGGCGTTAATTATAAGTTTATCTATTTAGATCCTTTATATTCTCTATCCTTCTCCGGTTACCCTCCTAACGCGATTTAACGGGGAGGGTACTCTTTTCCCTAATAGTCCTTAATAGCGGGGTCCTCCTAGATTTTACCCTTAATAAACTTATAGGTATAGTTATAGTTAAAAGGTACTATATAGAAATCGTATTAGGTAGGGGGGAAGGGTTATTACTAGTTAAGGTTTATTATTATAAAGCGGACGTAGGCGGCGTTATATTACTAGGGGTAAAGGAACTATTACTATAGGTATTATAACTAAGTAAGGTAAAAAGTTAGGTAGCTATAGCTATAGCCTATACTAATACCGCTACGTAGGGCGCCGAAGCCTCCGTATATGCCGCGACTACTATTATAAGAAGTACCTTTACCTTAAGTACCTTTATAAGCTAGGGCGTTAACGGTAACAGCGCGGTCCGTTAAGGTATAATAGGCTACGATATAGCTAACGCCTTTATATCTCTTATAAAGGCTATTATTAATTCGGTATTAAAGTTCGGCTAGGGATAAGTACTAGGGGTTATTAACGCGAGCGCTAGAGAGATCTATTATATTAGGGTCCTTCTTAAAAGCCGAGGAATCCTTATTACCGTTACCGGAGCCGGAGCCGCTAGGCTTATTACCGTACGACTTAAAAAGGAACTCGTTATATTCGATATTCTTAACGAGTTACGAGATAATTTTAAACTAACTAAACTAATTATCTTTATTAAACTATAAAACCTAAGAAACGAAGGCTTTACGGATATAGCTATTTACCTTATTATAGATAAAATAGATACGAGTAGTATTATTAACCTTAACGCGGTTAATAAGGAAGACGAACTCCGTAATAAAGTTTATAAAGTTAGAAAAGTTATCCTTCTAGGTAAGAAGGGTAAACTTCTTCTTAACGTTTATAGTAATATTAAAGTTATAATAGATAACGTTAAGGACTTCTAGAAGTACGGTATTAAAGGGTTACTTTTATTAAATAAAATCCCCCTTATTATTAAGAACGGTATCGAGGCCGGTTTAAATACTTTAATAGGTAGAGCCGGAAAGTAGGCCGGCGATATAAAGGATCTTTTAAAACTCCGAGGGAAATTCCTAGGAGTCCTAAGTTTATTAGATTTTAATCTTAAAACGTTAGTTCTTGTAAGTAGTATTATACTTTATTATATCCTTATCGTTAATATCGAATACCTTAGGGTCTTTAACGAAGGATTTCTTAAAGATAACGCTACGGTTATTTAAGGCGGCGGCTATAACTTAGGATTAAGTATTAACTTATACTTAAAAATCGTTATAGTAAAAGCGGAAGTGTAAGTTCTCGGCCGCCTTAAGGGCGTTAATAGTATAAAGGTTATTAAGGATATCGTATATCGAGGTAATTATATACTCGGTTATCGACTAGGCTTTTTATACTACTAAGCCGAGGACTATATTAACGAAGTAGTTATAGATAAAGAACGATTAGTCGTAAACGGTAAGGACGTTCGTATACTCGGTAACTACAAAAGCTATTATAAAGTAGCCGGTAGTAATTAAAATCTTTATAACCTTTTTTATAATAAGATTAGGGTTATCGAATTTATATTTAGTTTAAGCCGAAAAAGGGAAAATAATTTAACTATCCTTATCCTTTTACTAGGAGGGGTTAAGGTTAGCTATAGTAATAAAGTTAAATATTAAATAAAAAGTAAAAGCGAAAGTAATAAGGTTAGAAAAAAAGGGTATCTTTACCTATAGTCTTACTTACTTAACAGGGTATAAATATTACCGTAATAAATCGTATAGAACGAAGAAAGGGTTCGCTATTAATATCGGGAATCGGTTAATTAATACGGGGTTAATCGGGGGCGAGGGTACGAATATAAGGATTTTCGTAGTCGGGGATCGGGGATTTTTAAGGTTAAGGATCGGGGATCGAGGCGGAGGTTACGTAATTCGGCGCGGGGTTTGTTAAATTAATCGAGGCGAAGACGAAAGGTTATTCGTAGATAATAAGGCTATAGGAATAGGTCGAATAAACTATTACGGCGTAAGGGTAGCGTATTATAAGGGTTAGGTTAGATAACTATTATTCGATGAGGGGTTAGAAGTCTAGGGCGTAAAGGCTACGAGAGGTAAGCTTTCGAGGCGTAGGTTAACTCCCGACTATATAACCTAGCGTTACTTAACCTAGGTTATATAACTATATAACTATAGATACTATAATTAAGGAGTAGGTAAAGCTTATAATACGAGTATACCTTATACTTCCGGTAGTTAAAAGAGGGAAGGAAAAACTAACTTATACTACGGCTCTACGCTCCTATATTAGCTACCTTATTAACTACATCGCTAGTAATATTTATAGGATTTAAGTACTAACGTTAGACTACGTTATTAATATTAAGAACGTTATATTCGACGAAATATTATTTTTTAACCTAACGCTAAACCTAGCTAAAGGCTTCTCTACGGCTTCCTATACTAGGGCGGTAGAAGTACTTACCCTTCCTAACCGCGCGGTCTTTAGGGACGACGAAGCTTTATTTAAACCCCTTCCCCTTTCTCTTCCCCTAATAAAGGCCGAGGTAATAAAGGAGGTTATCTTAAATATAATCTACGTTATAATAAAACCTCCTTTATCCTCGGCCCCTTTGTTAATATTATAAGATTTATCCGCCCCCGGTACTCCGACTTAAAAGTCGGGAGTAAGGGGTAGTACCTCTCCTATACTACTAGGACTTCTAATACCGGAGCGAATACCGGAGTTAACTATATATAGTCCCGACGGGAATTATAACGCTTTATAACGTTAAATACTAAGTAAATATACTCCTACTAATAAGCCCTTTAAAGAAGAATAACTAAATATATACCTCGAGGTATAAATATAATATCTTACTAATACTTTCGAGTAATACTAAAATTAAGTTAATATATATAACGACGACGCTCCCGATCTTTATCGGGTAACGGCCGTCCCTATAAATATAGTACAGCCGCCGTTCTTTATACCGGTCCGGTAACTTTCTCCCCTACCGCCGGTCGAGGACTTTAATATTAAGTTTAATACTTCCTTCGCTTTTACTTATAACGAGATTACCGTTCGTATAGATTCGGCGTTAATACCGGTATAGGTATCGGGCTCCTCCTTAATTATAGTCTTAGCTCCGTTAGATATACCCCTTAAGTTAGGACTTACTACCCCGATACCGGTTACGGGCTTAACCGGTAACTTACTAGCTATATCGCCCTTAAGGGCGGCGTTACGCCGGAGTTAACGCGATAAGAAAAAAAGCCTTAAGGCGAAGGAGGTTAAGGAATTAGCCGAATATTTTCGGTACCGAAATAACTAGGAAAAACTCCTTAATTTTATCTTTTTTTCTAACGTTTTAACTAACTAAACTAACTTAAATACGTTACCGTTATACGTTATATTTATAACGGTAGTTACTAAGGCCGGTTAAGATATCCTTAATAACTTCCTTAGGCTACCTAATAAGTATAGCGACCTAGTAACTTACCTTTATAACTTTTAATTTAAAGAGGTATACCGGATCGAACTCCGGAAGTTTTTAGTTATAGGGATATATCGTAAGATTTAATAACGCGAGATAAGGCCTAAGTTAAAACCGTTCCCCTTAAAATAAGTATTCTCTTATAAGACTAATAAGAATAATAACCTTATTAAGTATAAAGTACGAATCTATATTTATAGTAACCTTTAGCCCGTCGGGTTAAAGGATACCTATACTTATATACTTACGGTATATACGCTTTATACTATCCTTACTATAACTATTAAATTTAACCTTAAGATACGTTAATTCGATATCGTTAATACCTTTCTTAATAGTAAGGTTTACTCCGGTATCTTTTATAAAATACCCCCTAGTTTCGAGAAGGACGGCTAGGTCCTAGAACTTTAAAAAGCCCTTTATAAACTACGCGAATCTCCTCTACTTTAGTATTAAGAGATTACCGGCTTCCTCGAAACCCTTTTACTTATATACTTTAAGGAGGAACTATATATATTTATTAACGATTATATACTTATCCTCTTCTATATTAACGATATCTTAATCCTTTACTACTTTAAAGACTTACTTATCGCCGATAACCTTATTAAGTAACTTTAAATTAAATATAAGATACGAGAAGAGAAGGAAGTTAAGTAATACCTTAGTATACGGATTTATTACGATAAGGCGCGTTACCGCCTTTACCTTTACCTTAATATATATATCGAAAAGATTACCGTTAAGTTCGGCCTCCTCGGTAACTATATCCCTTTAACGATCCCTATCCCTATTACGTTACTCGAGAAGGCTCCCCTTAATACTATTAACCCTTATAAGATTAAAAAGTATTAGGAGATAGTAGGCTTAATCCTTTACACCGCCGTTATAACCCGGCCGGACATCGCTTATACTACCGCCGAACTTAATAAGTACTTACTTAACTTAGATAGCTAGTACTTCGCTATTACTAAGTAATATATTCGATACCTTTACGTTACTCGCTTTTTTATAATTATATATAATAGGGATAACGACGACGATAATAAGGCGTTCGTAATCGCCGTAAACGCTTTATTCGCCGACGACGAACTTATTAAACGCTCCTCTTAAAAGCTTATTATCCTTTTATTCGGAGGCCTTATTATATAGAAAATATTATAGTAAGATATAGTTACTACCTTTACTACCGAGGCCGAGCTTCTCGTAACTTAATATATAACCGCCGAAGGTATCTTACTAAACCGCCTTTTCCGTAATATCTCCCTCGACCTCGGGGTCCCTATAAGGCTATTCTATAATAACCTTTAAACTATCCGGCTCGTTACTAACGACGTTAAATATCTTATAACCCGCCTATAGTATATTAATATCTAAAATATATAACTAAAATAGGAATACCGTAAGGGAACCTTTAAGATCGACTACCTCGCTACCGACCTTATACCCGTAAACGGCCTTATAAAAAACCTCTCTCGTTAGAAGTTCGAGTACTTCTATACTTACCTTAACCTTATAAATATCCGCTTACTTATTTAGCCCTTAATCCGTAATAGCTTTATACCGGACCCCTAGGGGCTAGGTCTCCTTTAAGGAATTAAAATACTAAGGTAGGTATTATAAGTACTTATTTTATACCTTAGTTTTATAATAAATCTTACTACTAAGTTAATATAATCTAAAAGGTATATTAACTATCGGTATATATACTAAGATACTAGATATATAACCCCTTTTTCTTACCTTTAAATTCTTACTATATTTACTAAGAATAGCCTTATTTCCTCGGTAAGTTATTATCGCTAATACCTTATATATTACTATAGCTTTTAGCTGCTTATAAATAGGTGGCCATACCTTATAGATAGTAGCATCTCTCTCTAATAAATACATTCACTTTACTGCCACTCTTAACGGCCTCGTCCGGCTACTATTTAAGACCCTTCCATCTATCTGATTCCAGGTGACACCCAAAGCCCATGCATCTCCGGCTCCCTCGGCAAGGACTATCCGCTAAGGCACACCACCGTGGGAAAACCTCGCCGCGTAATCACTTCGGTGTCAACATTACTCCGTACTAACGAGGGTATCTTGCAATCGTATCCAAGCCAAACCAGCTTCCTTCCTTTGAACTTCCACCTCTCGAGTTATTAGTTGCAACTGGGCCCAACCCCACTCCCAAGCACAAGAAATGTCCCATCAAACAGGCGAGACCTTGGCCTCAATCGACTTCTCGGGCACATCCGAGTCAGCCTTTTCCTCCCCCGAGATGATGTCTCCGTCGTCGTAGATGGTGGCCGAGATGTGGGTCTCGGGGGCCGGGAAGAAGTGGCTCAGCAAAGTGTACACGACAAAGGCGGACGTGTAGCCCCAAAAGTAGAACCTGAGAGCGGTCAGCAACTGCATCGACAGGACAAGGGCGCAGGAGGGGCACATACATAAAGTAGATTTTGTTGGCGTCGCCAATCTTGGGCGTGATGCTCGGGTTGACGCTTGCGGCCCTTTTGCGTTTGTCAGTTGGTGCTTCATCAATGGCCATGTCTCAGGGAGAACTCACATTCCCGGAAGGTTGGGGCAGACGCTGACGAGAAAAGCAATGACAGCCCGCCAGTTGGTGCCGGCCTTGTTGTACCTGTACCGACCGTGCGCCCGGTACAGCGCCGGGACATCGTACTTGGTCCTGTGCACGACCCAGTAGTCGGCGCTGAGAAGGGCGGCAATCGGCGCCAGGAAGATACCGAGACCGGCCATAAAGGCAAGGAGCGACTGGGCAGAGTGGATGATCTTCCAGGGCTGCATGATCCAGGCCGCCGTGATGGTTGCAAAGACGACGCCGCGGCGGATGTTGACGTACTTGGGAAAGAGGCAGCAAATGTCATTGGCACAGCTAATGACGTTGGCCGACAGGTTGGTACCGATCTGGGCGACGACCCAGCTGAGCCCGACAAAGAAGGCTCCGGCACGGCCGGCGGGACCGTCCCAGTGCGAAGCAATCTCGAGAGGGTCCCAGATGTACTTTCCGTAGACCACCTTGGAGGCCGAGCAGCAGATGATGCCGAAGAATCCGAGCATGAGCTGGATGCCGGGGAGGAACGCAACTTGGAAGTAGACACCCTTGTCGGTCTTGAGATAGCGGGTGAAGTCGGGAATGTTGGTGGCCATGGTCGCCCAGCCACCGGTGATGCTGGACAGAGAAGACAGAATAAGCCACGAGCGGGCACTGCCGTGGACCGAGTAGGGCAGGTTCCAAATATCACCAGAGCCACCGGCCTTGGAGGTCATGGTGATGACCGTGGCCACCGAGGCAACGACGACGAGCACTACGAGAGGTCAGACTTCGGGAACAGAAACATGGAGGAGGGCCACACATACCGCACTTGGCCACAAAGAACCACTTGAGCTTGTGGGGAGGAATGAGGAGGATGGGAAACTGAATGGTCCAAAAGATGACATGGCTGATCATTCCCTGCGTCGTGATGCCCACGCTCTCGGGGATGTGGTTGGGGATGTCCAGGTACGAAGGCCAGATGGCTCGGATCATCTGCGTCATGGCCGTCGAGCCAGTGTATGTCTGGATGGCGTGCCAGAACAAGGCCGTGATGGCACGGGTGACGATGGCAAACTTTGAAAAGTGCCAGCCAAACGAGGCACGCATGGACACGGGGAAGGGGATGTGGAGCCGGGCGCCGACCATGCCGTTGAGGACAAGGGGGACGGTGCAGACGAGACTGCCAAAGATGATGCAGATCACAGCCTCGCGCCTAGTGTGGGTTAGTCTTTGCCTGTCTACTGAAGAGACGATGGACTGACCATGTCAGGCCAATGGCAATGATGGAGGCCGGAGCCATCCAACTCTGAGCATTGAGAGCATCCGAGAACCAGTACCCGAACATGGTCCAAGCCGACCACGTCCGACGTTCAATGGGGGTGACATCGCAGTCAATGTTGGTCCTGTGACCTGCATGTTAGACAGTGGACCTCGGACGGATATCTCGGACGTACCAGGCCCCCGGGTCAGCAAACGACGTCTCGGGGCGTGGGAGAACCCATCCCGCCTTGGTGGTTTTGGACTTGAGGTTGTCCTTGATGGCGGAGATCCTCCTCGACATGGTGGGCGGGCGGCTTCGGCAGCTTCACGATGGAACTTGGAGTAACCCGGGCGGTAGAAGAGCCGATGTGGTGTAACTCTAGGCTAAAAGCACGAGCTGGGGAAGACGAGGTCATGGACTCATGATATATCTGTGGATCCCGTCGTCTCCGTTGTGTTCCATGAGCTGTGTCTGGCCCAGCCCGGTACCAGCCCCGTGGACCAATTGTGAAGGAGGTTGGCAAGCCTCTGTCCCCAGATGGCGAATGGGCTTGTGAGTAGTGACGCCTCGTTGGAGCTTCAGGGCGCACCTCATGGCTCTCCACAGGGCTGCGTCGGGCTGCGTCGAGATAAGATAGCCCCGACGACAGGGCTCGCCGACGGCGGTGCTGGCGGCCATCTGATCTGGAGCGCGGCCGCAATCGATCAAGATAGCCGAAGGGTCACGGGGAGGGCCCGGGGATAACGAGCTGGGGGGTTGAAGCTGGCTGTGGCCATTTCGAAGCTCCCGTCGCGTCGTCGATGGCCGAGGCGTTGCGCGCGCGAGCCCAGCTCATGCAGGGAGCTCTGGCCATGGCGAGAAGGAGACAGCCATCAAAAAAACAGCCAATCATGATTGTCGGTTCCGGTGCAACGAGAACGCCCGAACCTGGGGGAGGCGTGGGGGATCGTGGGAAAGACGGCGAGCAAGAGTGCCGTCGGGATTGACTCCGCGTGTTTGGGGAAGCTTCGAAAAGATAAGGCGTTATCACCAGAGGTGGGGCCCAAGCTCCATCGGACAGGAGATGATGTATCTATCGAAGCCACCGGCGGCCCGACGGGCGGCTCAACTTCGATTGTCCCATCTGAGATGTATCCATCAAGTCAGTATCTTTCGCTACAATCAGAAGAGGGAATTGGGTTCCTGCATTGGCAAAGATTCAACATCCAAGACTGCAAGACGACTTGGAGGGGATCGTGTGCACGGACCATTTTGTGGCCCGGTCTCGCCCAGGTCGCGATTTGGAGTCAAACCTCGATGTCGCGACGGACTTTTTCTTCCTCTCTCAAACTCGCCCCATCATCGAAGCTGGAGTCGGTCGCGCTCGTGCATTTCCACCTCATTTTGATCTCTTCAAAGAAGCGAATTACCAAACTCTCGCCCCCGATGGAAGCAGATGCGGATTTCCATGACCCAACATATCACCCTCGCCGGAGCTCCCTCGGCACCTCCAAGATGCTTGGCAATGGTCGTCGACTCCCCTGAGTTCAGAGTGTCCCTCGCCGGCGGCCCGCCGGCCTCGCAGTGAAGCTGGAGACAACAAAGGCTACCCCGCACCACCAAAGAATTGATCATGGCGACAACTAAAGATAAGCCGTCCACGACAGAGGTACCCATGGATTGGACAGCAACCGCGGCCATTCCCGAATCCCGAAGACATGCGCATATCAAAAATAGGTGGCCAATGTCGCGCACTCTCGCCGTCCCAACAGTGATAAGTCGCAGTCCCAACTCCCGATCCATCGCAGCCATCACATCCCCATCTCTGCCTTCGCCCGACCCCTTGGTTCGCCGTCGGTCCGCCAAAGGTCCCCTTATCCGTGGCTATCTCGCCCCGACCAAGTCCGTCCTGCCGAGGCCGGTGTCCAGTCTGAATTCTGCATCCATCGCCAATCGGCCAGGCCGATATCTCTGCAACAACTTCAGGTTTCCTTCCAAGTCGAAACCATCCTGCAAGTCATCGTCAGAGTTTTCAGTCCACCACATCGCCGTCAACAGAACCCAACAGTGTGGGAGTCGAAGAAGCCAAGCACCAACATCATGGCACCTCGGACTCCTCTCCTGTCCCTTCCCAATGCCCGGCCGTATGCCTTTCAGTTTCCCCTGTCGACAACGGCCCTGATCATCATCGACATCCAGAGGGACTTTGTTGACCCCGGGGGCTTTGGCGAGGTCCAATGCGGCAACGACGAAATCTTCTCCCGGGCACGCGCCATTGTGCCCGCCGTCAAACGAGTCCTCGATGCCTTTCGGTCCTTTGGTGGCCATGTCATCCATACCCGTGAAGGTCACCAGCCAGATCTGGCCGACTTACCGGCATCCAAGAGACTCCGCCAAATCTCGGCTCCCAATGGCCATCATGGGATCGGCATTGGCGATCAAGGCCCGATGGGTCGGCTCCTTGTCAGAGGCGAGTATGGCCACGACATCATCGAAGAGCTTACACCCTGGCCTGGGGAGACTATCATCGACAAGCCCGGGAAAGGGAGCTTCTGGGGAACCGACATCCACAGAGTGCTGCTTAGTCGGGGAGTAACCCACATGCTGTTTGCAGGCGTCACCACAGAGTAACTCGTCCTGTCCCGCTTGTGTTGTCTCTTCTCACATGTGCTATTAGATGCTGCGTCACCTCCACGTTACGTGAGTGCAACGATCGCGGGTACCAGTGCTGCATCTTGGACGACTGTACCCAGGGGTTTGATGTCCAGCAAGTCACCACCTCTCTGGACATTGTGTGTGGCCAGGATGGTCTCTTTGGGTTCATTGGGAGCAGCTGCGACTTTTTCGATGCTATCAACAAATCCCAGATGCAATCAACGCCGCCATCCACTCCACCGCTTCTCGACGACGACGGTCTCCCGCCCATCAGCGAGCTCCTCTCTCGATACAAAAAGGGGATCACATCTCCGGTCGACGTCGTCAACTACACCTTTGACCGCATCGAAAAGTACAAGTCCATTGACCCCGCCGTCTGGATTCACATTGAACAAAGAGAAAAGGTCCTTGCGGCAGCCGAGAAGCTGGCCATCAGGTACTCGGGGAAGCCCCTCCCACCACTGTTTGGTGTCCCCTTTTCGGTCAAGGACACAATCGATGTGCAAGGAGTCGTCACAACAGCAGCCTGCCCCCAGTACGCCTACACACCATCCACCCACGCAGTTGCAGTCCAGCACGTCCTCGACGCCGGCGGCATCTTCATCGGCAAGGCCAACCTCGACCAACTCGCCACCGGCCTTTCCGGCTGCCGCTCCCCCTACGGCATCCCCCACAGCGTCTTCAGCGAGAAGCACATCTCCGGCGGCTCCTCCTCCGGCTCAGTCGTCTCGGTCGGTGCAAAGCTCGTCTCCTTCGGCCTCGCCACCGACACCGCCGGCAGCGGCCGCGTCCCCGCCGCCTTCAACGGCGTCGTCGGCTTCAAGCCAACCAAAGGCACCGTCTCGGCCCGCGGCCTCGTCCCCGCCTGCCGAACCCTCGACACCATCACCGTCGTCGCGCCCACCATCCCCGACGCCCGCCGCGTCTGGCAAATCATCGCCCAGCACGACCGCGACGACCCCTTCTCCAAGCTCCCGCACACCCTCGTCACCTGGAAATCCGACTTCCGCGGCCCGCGCCTCGGCGGCTTCACCTTTGCCATACCCCCCCAACCCTCCCTCGAAGCCTGCACCCCCCAATACCAAGACCTCTTCGCGCGCGCCGTGCAGACCCTCCGCTCCTGCGGCGGCCGCCTCGTCAGCGTGGACTATACCCCCTTCGAAGTCGCCGGCGACCTCCTCTACGAGGGCGCGCTCCTGCACGAGCGCATGACGTGCATCGGGCTCGAGTTCCTGCGGACGCGGCTCGACGAGCTGCACCCGGTGATCAAGGCGCTGTTTGGCGGCGCGCTGGCGGCGCCGCCGTCGGCGTACGACGTGTTCCGCGACCAGGCGCTGCAGGTCCGGCTGACGCGCGCGGCGCAGCAGACGTTTGACACGCTCCGGGGTGGTATCGACGTGCTGGTGGTGCCGACGACGACAAGGCACCCGACGATTGAGCAGATGGTGGCGGATCCGCTGAGGCTGAATTCGCAGCTGGGGACGTTTACGCACTATGCCAATGTCGTGGATCTGTGCGGGGTCAATGTGCCGGCGGGGACGTATGTGGATGGGGAGGGGACGAGGTTGCCTTTTGGGATCACGATGCTCGGGGGGAGCGGGTATGATGCAAAGGTTTTTGATATCGCGGGCGTCGCTGAGGAAGCTTTCAGGGAGGTGGGGAAGGGGGGGTGAAGCTGGGGCGGGGGTGGGTGGCATGGGGGGTCAAGGGGAGCGGGACTGGTGGGGGGAGGAGCATTAGCTGGGGCGAATATCATGGTCGCTTCTCGAGATGTGCCAGGCTGTTGATGACAGAACAGGTGTGCTTGTACAATCCCATTTCACCTCGCCGTCGACAACGCGTCAGCACTGTCTGCCACACCGGTGTCACGGCCGTCTGCGGCATCGTTGGCACCCAGGGATCGGAAGCTGCCTTTGCATCCTTTGCCCCTCCCCTCTGTCAGCACCGGTTCGCTGGTACCACAGAGGCCTTGTTGTGCGGATATGTAGGCGACTCCGGCCGGTGGTAAAACCGAATTGTCGCCATTCGGCGCGACAAGGTGGAATGCGGCTGGCCAGGCCTTCTCGCAATCTCACGCCGTCTTCCCAGAGATTGACAGTAGTCTCTGCTGGCCCGTGGTGGATGAGTCGATCAAGAACTCATCGTGCAGTTCAACAAGCTTGCTGTGGACAAGCAGGTGGGAGGCTCCCAGTCCGGAGAGACGCTTCGACGGGGGATCAAGGCATCGTGCCCGTGTCTTGCCCGGTACCCGCCAGCCTTCCAAAATGATGCCGCCGTATTACCGCGCGGGTTTTGGCGTCGGGCCAGCCCCTCCACATATCCATGCCCGGCCGTCGCCGCACCCGGGCCGCCAACAACACCCCCCTCCTCAAACAGTGGCGACAAGAATACCCGGACCAACCCCCCCCTCGGGCCGACCCCGGCCCACCGACATCGGCAGTGGCGACCTACGCCGTTCGGCGCGGAATATGCAGAGTCAGGGGACGCAACAATCCAACCCGTCCTCAGGAGCTGCTTGACCCCCCGGACACCTTGGCAACAATACCGGCCGTGGACACGGGCCATGAACGGCCAGTGCCGGCCGGTGGATCTTCCACCCCACGACCCCGGTTGGAGCACCTCACCGCGCTGCAGCCCATTGAGGGCAATGCGGCGAGGACATCCGTGTCCGCCGTCGCCGCGGGGGCGGCGACGGGTGCGTGGGGGATGCTAGTGCGCCCATGTTCTCGCGTGATCCACGGGGCTCGCCGGTCCAGGCAGTGGGGTTCCGGTCGGTGGCTGGACCTCAAGAGAGTGAGCAGCGGGCAAGGGATCCTCTAGCGGTTCCACCATGTTCTCAGTGATTGCCGAACCGCTACCCGACGGTGTAGGGTTCGGTACAGGTGTACTGATGGCTCCCTGACAGGTACGCTGAAAGTACCAGGCCGCCGGCCTGGCGGGTCCCCACACCCATCCATGAGACTTTGGCCACCGTGCTGGTGGGCAGCACCTCACGGCCTTGTGACCCCGGCCCCCATCCGGGACGGTGCCCGTGCCCCGGTCACAGAACCGGGGGACCGGCCCCTGCGTGCCCCGGGGCCCACGTCCCGTGCCACAGAAGCCAGCCGGGTTTGCTGGGGGGCAGCGCAGCGGTGCTGCACCCGGGATGGGATGCAGATTGCGTTCTCTCCAGAGACGCCGTCACGGGCGGCGGCGGCGGCGGCGGCGGCGGCTGCGATGATGCGGGAAGTTGGGAGACGGGGACCCCCCCCCCCCCCCCCCCCGATGATCCCCGCACTCTCTCCGTGCCCGGGGAGGAAACCACGGGATCATCCACCCGTTCCGCACGCCGTGTTCCCAACCCCACCCATGTCGGGGCGGGGGGGAACAACCGAAGGGGTGCTGCCAGCAGTTGTGTTGCTGCACGGCGGGTGCCGCAGCACACACACCCACACCCAGGAAAGACCATGGGTTTCGGCATTGCCATGTTTGGCATAAGCATGAGAGCAGGAAGGCTGTGTCGAGGTGGACGATTGAATGGTGGACGTCTCCCGGGACCCACAACAACCTCGGAACGGCGCGGGGGACCTCGCCCTTGAGTCTCTTCTCCCGCTCGAGCGATAGGGCGGCGCGCAGGGTACACCTCCCACGGTTGGTTGATGGCGGCAACTAGCTTGGTAAGGCTTTCGAAGAAGTTCTGTCTCGCTGTAAAGTCCGATGAAGAATTCGTTAAACTCGTCGTGCGAAATGAACCAATGGTTGCACAGCTTCTCGATACGAGGCCATAAGCGGGCGGGGACAGCCGTAGTGTCGGCGATAGCCTGGACGACGTAGCGGCGGGGAAGGGGATGAGGTCAGCGGGGAGGATTCCCCGGGGTTGTTGGCAGGATGATGGCCACCGTCCGTCGGGCTGTACTGTATGTATACACAAAAAGGGAGGTGACGGGACATCGGAATTGCACTGGGCTGAGGGCGTTGACAATCCCGACTCTTTCTCGAAATGCTGGGCATCCCAACTGCCAAAAGTTGCTGACGCCCGATGTTGATGTCCATCCGTTGTCGACGACGTCGTCTCCGATATCCGGGGAAAAAGAGACATGCCCACCGACATCCCGAGGGAGAATGACACCGGACGCAAAAAGAGAACATTAGGAGGACTAGGATTCGAACCCAGGACCTTAGGAACCGGCATTTTAGGTACGTTTCGCTTAGGAGAAAGACCAAATGCAAATTCGCTGACGCTCTGTCCGCTGAGCTACCCCCCCTGAGAGCTGTTCGATACAATGGGGATATGTAAGCCAGTACATACCCTGCGGGGGAGGAGGGGTTCTGGGCAGCAAAAAGAGAACAGACGGGAGAACTGGGACTCGAACCCAGGACCTTAGGAACCGGCATTTTAGGTACGTTTCGCTTAGGAGAAGGACCAAATGCAAATTCGCTGACGCTCTGTCCGCTGAGCTACCCCCCCTGAGAGTTGTTCGGTACAATGGGGTGTAGCGTCTCGGCATATGTACGACGACGGGGAGGGATCCTGAGCAGCAAAAAGAGAACAGACGGGAGAACTGGGACTCGAACCCAGGACCTTAGGAATCGGCATTTTTAGGTATGTTTCGCTTAGGGGAAAGACCAAATGCAAATTCGCTGATGCTCTAACCGCTGAGCTACCCCCCCTGACGGTTGTTCTGTACAATGGGGTGTAGCGTCCCGGCATGTGTAGGACGAGCGAGGGTGCTACGGGAGGTAAAAAGGTGCTCCTGATGGACCTGGGACTCGAACACTGGACCTGGAGAGAGGGAGAGCACCTCGACATATCGCAAGGTGGCTGATGGATAGGATATAGCGGGGAGGAGGAGGGGAACCTGGTCTCGCGAGGAGGACTGGCTCGCTTAGTTTGGAAAATAGCATTATCGTTCCAAGGTATAGTCTGGCGTATTCTCTAAATATTAACACAGGGAGTAACCAAGGTTATATTAAAAGGTATAGCCAAAGTAGTACATCTAGTAATATAACTAAATTACTCTAAGTTACGTATAAAGATTTAAACTAAATACTAGGCCTAGATAGGGCGCGCCTTAGTTAAATACAAGTATAGCGCCTTTATCTATCTATATATCTATCTAGACGATTCCCTACCCTTTCAGGGCCAATCTAGGGGATTCTAGTCCTTTTACTTTACCTAAGCGACTACAGGTCCGTACCTTATATCGCCCCTTTTATAATTCCTAATACTCCCCCTCGCGAAGTAAAGTAAAGCTATTTTACCGGCTTAAGCCCTAATATCTCTACGAATTTTTAGTATTTAACTTAATTAAAGCCCTTAGTAAAGCTATCCGCTATATTCTCCGCGCTTAGTACGTACTCGAGTACTATATGGCCCGCCGTTACTTACTTATTTATATAGTAGTAGGCTACGCTAATATACCTCTTTTATAAGGGGGTAGTATTCTTCGTACTTTAGATAATTACGGCCTTGTTATCTACCTTAACCGGTGTCGGCGCCGTAGGTATATAACCGAACTCCGTAAGGAACTCCTATATCTAAGCGTTCTCCTACGCCGTAAGGTTAATTACCGTATACTCGGCCTCTGTAATACTTTAGGCGACTATCGTCTATCGCTTTAATCCTTATAAGACCGGGCCGCCGGCTATAAAAAATACGAAGCCTATAATAAAATACGTCGTATTACGATTCCCTATATAATTAGAGTTAAAGAACGTAAGGATACCGAGGTCTTCGTTCTTATCCTTACTTTTAGTAAAGGTAATCCCTAAGTTAAGGGCTCTCTTAAAGTATCGTAGTATACGCTTTATACCTACGTTATAAGTTTCTCCCGGCTTTACTATATATCTAGCTTAAAGGCCGGTAGTAAAGTTAATATCCGGACGTATAATATAGGCTAGATAGATAACCTACTTAACTTTAGAAGTATAAATAGTAGTAAACTTATCGTTATCCTTATCGCTGTTAAGGTAGAGTATTATAGCCTTTACGGCTATAAGGTCGGTTAACGTTTTATATAACTTACTATTAACGAAGCCGATATCCTTTAAGATCTTATAGATATATATATCTTAAACGATAGTAATAAAGTCGTCCGTATTTACAATCTAGACCTTTAGGAATTACTCCGCCTCCTTTAGGTCCTTAATAGATAATAAGGTTACGATATCTTTAATAAAGGCCTCGCTAGCCCTCCGATCGGCGTAAAAGATAAGGAAATTATCTACGAAGGAAACTAGAATTATACCGGATTTCCGGTTAATATATACGGCCGTATCCGATACGAGCGGTTTAAACCTAATCTTAGCCGCTTCCTTATAAACCCTCTCTTACTAGTTATACCCCGCTTACTTTAAACCGTATAACGGTAGTAATAGCTATAAGACTTTACCCTTTTACTACTTATAAGCCTTAACCTCCTCTAGATAATCCTCGAAATACTCGTCGAGTATTTCGAAAGGCTTTATAAATACCTTTTCCTTAAGGGGTACTCCGTTAAGGTAGGCGAGTTCGAAGTTAATCTAAAGTACGTACTAGTACTTAGTTACGGCTAGGGTAAGTAAGATTCGCTATAAGGAAGACCTCGCCGTAAAGGTAAAGGTCTCGTTATAATTAATCCCTTTCCTTTAGCGGAAGCCGCGCGCTACGATATAGGCCTTAAACTTCTCTACCTCGCCTACCGAGTTAAGCTTCTTCTTTATTACCTACTTACTATCGAATAGTACTATACCGTATAGCGTAAGCTTATAAGCGTCCTCCCTATTAAGGAAAGTAAAGGTACCGCGCCGTAGTATATTAGAGATTTCTAAGTAGATACTTTACTTCTACTACTCCTACTCGCCGGAGCGCCGTACCTCTATAATCGGTAAGACTAACCCTCTGTAATAGGCGTAAAACTCCTAGTCCTCTAGAAATACGTCCGGCTAGCTAAGGAGGTAATAAAGCTAAGTATTATCGCCGGTTTATAACTCGCCTTAAGGATCCTCGTTTATTTAATTATTACCGGCTTCCCCGGCCGGAGAAGACTCCCCTATAAGGCTAGCCGTTAGTAAGTCGACTTAATCTTATAGTATAGAAGTATTATAGGCCTTTAAAGTAGCGAACGTTACGGCCTTAGTAATCTAAACCTACCCTATAGGAATTATATCCGTGGCTACGGCCCGGCGCCGTTTTTAGTTAAGTATCCGCCTCTATATATATTCTGGTAACGACCGAACTACCGGCTTATTAGCCTTTTTACCTTCGTTCTACTCGCGGAGCTCTTTATAAAAAATAAGGTTCGGCATAATTATTATCTTCTTAGCCTTAATAGCCTAAACCTTATATATATAAAACCCTATATATCCTAGTAAGATACCCTCTTATCCGCGGGGGTTTATCTTCTAGGACTATACTCGCTTCTCCTTCTTAATATATACGAAGACTTTAACCCTTAAAATCTTTTTATTCTTATTAAAAGGCCGGTTATTACGACCGGGGAAGATATAGTCCTACTAAGCTTAGTAGAGGACCTTTCCCTTAAGTACCGTAGTATAAGTAGTATTAAGGAGATCGACCGCGGCTTTAAGGATATAGTTTTAAAATACTACTAGAATACCTATCTAGATCCTTATCCGCCGTACTATATCCTATACTACGCCGATATACCTTTCGGCGGTACCGTTCTAATACTAGTAATAAAAGGCTAACGGATTAATCTAGATTCCGTACTTAACGGTATAGTCGTTACACTTTTTATCGTTATACTCCCCCCCCTTATTAATACGGATCTAGGTTAGCCGATCGGCGGTCTCCCTAGCGATTTCCTCGAGCTCCGTAACGAGAGTTACTTATATATCCTTCTTTTCCTTAGTAAAGAAGATAAACCTACGGCGCGTAACGTTATCTACGATTATTACGAAGTACTTATAGTTATTAACGGAGATAGGCCTAATTATACTTATATCGATATAAAGGCTACGCCCCGGAATAAACTTACGCTACTATAAGTCTTTAAAGGTAATTTTATAGTTAAGGCCGAGATCGTATACCTTATACGGCACCTCTATAAGGTCCTTAGGGTCGATAGGGATACTATCCGTAAGTTAGATCGTCTTACGGAAACGCTCGAGGCCGGGGTAGCCGAAGCGCCGATACTAGAGTTACTAGAGCTCCGTATTTAATAGTATAAGCTTCTTACCTTCCTAACAGGGCTTATCCGCGCCGAATAACTATAAGTAGAAGCCTCGCTTCTTAATATCTACGAGCGTTACTACGGAGCTATCGGGGTCCGTAATCTTATCTTTATTTAGATAGCCGCTAGCCTTATAAAACCGCTCGCCTAAGAAGATATTTAGCGGGAACTTATTAATTAAGATAGTATAGTTTAATATAACTATCTTATAGCTTTTATCGGGGCCGATTAAGACGACCTCCGCCCTACTAACGTATATAAAGTATACTACCCCGGCCCTTATACGGACTACGATCTCCGTCGTATATTTAATATAAAGGCCGGCCTTAAACTACTTACGGTCGTTAATAGTATATAAATCTATACCTATATTAAATAACTACCTATCGCGCTAAGCTAACGAGCTAGAACTTACCGAGAGCGACTACGAGACTATAAGTTTAAGCTTTAATATACGTATTTAACTAAGATTAAGGACTTTTAATTAAGAACTTTCTACGGCCGCGCCGTAAACGGCGGCCGCCGCGCCGGAGCGCTAGGGTTTATTATTAATTAAGCCTAGTTAACGTCGATCGGGGCTAATAGCTAACCCTTTTTTAAAGTCGTTAAATATAACTATAAGCGCTGCTACGCCGTTAAGGGTAATCTACGAAGCGTAGGCGTAATCGTTACCTTTAAGTACCTCCGGCTACTCGGCGGCCGCCGAGGTCTAAGTATAAATATAAACCTTACCCCTTAACCCCTTTAACTTACCGAAGTCTCCCCTTAATAAGTAGTACTTAGCCGCCTAGTAGCTAGGCTTACTATACTTATTATAATTACCGTTACGAATAATAGTACCGTCTTTACGCTTTTTAGGTTTAGTCTTACTACCTTTAGCCTTCGGATTAGTTATCTCTTAGTTATAAGACTTCTTCTCCTTATTACGCTTACCCCCGCCGTTACGATTAGACTTACGGGACTTACCTTAGCGGTACTACCGCGAGATAACGGCGTTAATAAAGTCCTCGTAAATCTCTACTATACTAAGGAATATAGATCCTTTAAGGCGGTTACGAATTCTATTAACCTACTCCGGTATAGAATCTTCTACGTTTTTAAAAAAGATAAACCTTTAAATAGTATTATCTATTATAAAGCCGGCGGTTATAAGTTTAGCTACTAGGATAGTAAACTCCTACGACTAGATATAACTATCCGAACTATTACGGAAGGTATACTTACGGAGCTTATCTATAAGGAGTTATTACGCTACGGGGCTAGTATTACGGCGTAAGGGTAGCGTACTATAGGGGTTAGGTTGGATAACTGTTGTTCGACGAGGGGTCGGAAGTCTGGGGCGCGAGGGCCGCGAGAGGTAAGCTCTCGAGGCGTAGGCTAACTCCCGACTACGTAACCTGGCGTTACCTGACCCAGGTTATATAACTATATGACTATGGATACTATAACTAAGGAGTAGGTAAAGCCTGTAATACTTACCTCCCCTCCTCGGTAATTACGCCTTTACGCGGATACTTATAAGTAGTAGCTAAAGGCGTAATTAAGCCCCGTCTTCCTTTCTTAGGCGTACGGAGCGCCGTAGTGCGGGCGGGGGCGCGGGCGGGCGCGCGGAGGAACTTATCTCCGGCGCGGCGGAGGTATTCGTACTAGTAATCTTCTTTTTCTTTAGCTATATAGGGGGTTTTCCTTTTCCTAGGTTTACTTTATGGAACTCCTATAAGTCGTCGTCGTAGCCCTTTAAATCGCTAGCTAGTTATTACGTTAATTAATTATAGCCTACTTATTTAACAAAATAGTTTTATCGGCCGTTATCGGCTTAGCCGTAGTCGAGGATCCTCTCGAAGGTATACTACTATTCTTTATGGAATTCGTCGGTCCGTACTATCTAACGGCCTTAGTTTACGCGGATTTACTATTCTACTACGTCTTAGCCGGGGATTTTACCCGGTACTTATCGGCGGACGAGCTATACGTAGAAGGTATTATTAATCTTTATATTAACGGGGAGTTATAGCTAAACTACGTATAAGGAGGCCTTAGTAATCTTAAACGGGCCCTCCTACCTAGGGGCGAGTTTCTCCGAGGGGCGGCCGGTAGAGATATTCCTTATATCGAGTATTACTTATTCGCCGGCCTTGTACTTTAGGGCGTCGGTTTACTTAGTGTTAGCGTTATACTCGTATCGGTCCTAGGCTTAGCGTAAGAGGGTATTAACTTAGTCTAGTACGCTTTGGAAATGGTAGGTAATCTTTATTACTTTAAAGAACTCCTAGCGTTAGTAGGCGGAATAGTCGGGGGGATAGGGGGTTACTAGCTTTACGCTAATCTAAGGGTTAAATCCGTAGTTAGCGTAGAAGGGGCTTACCCCTATAGTCTTAGAGATAGTATTATTACCGGCGAATTCGGCGAGGGGAAGTTAATCGGCTTAGTCGTCTTAGGACTATAAGATATAGGAGCGGAGATACTTCTTTAGCTCGGCGTTAATTTTTTCGGTTTAGCCGTTAGTTTATAGGTAGAACGCCGACGAGGGGTAGAGGGTAATACCGAGACGCGTTAATAGAGTACGTTAAAATATTAAGATAAACTAGCTACCCTGGTTAGAGACGATAGTCTCCGGGTAGCTATAGAGGTTATAGACTTGTTATAGGAAGGCGTTTATTAGTTTTTCCGTTTCTAGGGTCTCGGTAGCGATAAAGTATTATATCTTAGTTAGTTTATCGACGACTACGGCGACGTACTAGTAGGTACGGCTCCGCCTGGTATAGGGCGGTAGGGGGGTAATATAGTCGACGGAGATGTCCCGTTATAGGGAGAGAGGTAGGGGGAGAGGCTTAAGGAATCCGACGGGCTTGGATCGAGAGAGCTTCGTTTTAACGTAGATAAGGTATCCCTTGTAGAACTCCCTTACGGAGGTTACGAGGCCCGGTTACTAATACTAGCGGTTTATTAGGTCTAACGTCTTAGTTCGGCCGGGGTAGTTAGTAGGTATAGACGCGTATATTTTATAGATTAGTTATAGCTATAGGTCGTAGTCTTCGGGGTTTATAATTAGGCGGTCCTTATAATAGGCCTGGCTTTATATTAGTTTGTACTTATTAAAAGGTATCCGGAGGAGGTTTTTAAAGAGCGTCGGTTATTCTTTATTATTCTCGGGGTCTTTTAGGGTTACTGTAACTTTGTTAAGTAGGGTGGACTTTTCGTAGCTATCGGCGATAAGGTCGTCGATATACTTTAAGGTATTTAGGGTATAGAACTAAAGGTTTACCTCCGTAGCGAGAGGGTACTTATTACCGATGTTAGTAGTTACGAGGACGAGGCTTATATAGTCTTCGTATATACTGGGGTTAAACTTGTAAGGGTTTATTAAAGGCCGGTTATAGGCGCGGAGGCGGTTATCGGTCTCGTCGGTCGGTATATCCTCCGGCTTCCTACTAAGGGCGTCCGGTATAGTAGTTAGCGTACCGGGGCGGTACCGGATCCGGAAGTTAAACCTCGAGAGGAACTCCGACTACCTTATATAACGCGGGGTAAGTTACTTAGTTATTACGAAGGTCTATAGGTTCTTATAGTTTATAATAATATCGAAGGTATTACGGGTCCCTTCGAGTTCCGGGCGCTACTCCTCGAGTACTTTAATAATAGCTAGGAGCTCCTTATCGTAGATATCGTAGTTATACTCCTACGTTAAGTACTTAGCGGAGAAGTAGGCGATTAGGTAGGGCTTCTTATTATCTCCGACTTAAAGGAAGGTACCGCCGGTGCTTTAGTTAAAGGCGTCGACCTTTACTACCGTTCGGCGGTTTTAGTCGAATACCTAGAAGGCAGGGGCTATAGAAAACGTTATTTTAAAGGACTCGAAAGAGCTTTAGTATTCGTTAGTTTATTACTAGGGGCGGTCCTTCTTAATTAGTTTATAGAGGTACTTAGTTAAGCCGGAAAAGTTATAAATAAACCGTCGATAGAAGTTGGCGAAGCTTAGGAAGCGTTATAGCTACCGCCTTATTATTAGCGGCTCCTAGGTTATTATTACCGTTACTTTTTCGGGGTTTATCTCGATATCCCTTGGGGTGATGATAAGCCCTAGGTATTTGGTCCGGGTAATATAGAATTCGCTTTTAGAGAGGTTAATTTAAAGGCCTACCTTAGCGAGGCGTTTAAGGACTTTTCTAATATACTTAATATAGTCCTTAAGGTTGTTAGAGTAGATAAGGATATCGTTAAGGTAGGCGGTAGTGTACTTGTTAAGGATATCGTAAAGTACGTCGTTAATATATCTCTAGAAAGTGGCCGGGGTTTTATAGAGGCCGAATAGGGTAACAAGGGACTTATAAAAACCGAACCTTATAATAAAGGCTATTTTCTATTCTTTCCTTATAGCGATCCTAACTTTATTAAACGCCGAGATAACGTTTACCTTTGTATAAATCTTAACGTTATAGATAGCGTCGAGGGTTTTACGGATTAACGGTAGTAGGTACCGGTTTTTAATAGTAATGTTATTAATCCTACGATAATCTTAGTAAATCTAGACGCCTTTACCGGGCTTCCTTACGAGGAGGAAGGGGGCTGTTATAGCTAACGTAGATAGACGGATATTTCCCTTAGTTAGGTTATTATCGAGTTATTTTTTAATAACGACGAGCTTTATAAGGGATATAGGTTTATTTTAGTTATATAGGAGTAGGGCTCCTAGCGTTAGCTTGATCTTATAGTTATAGGAACGGTATAAGGGAAGGTTCTCCGTTTCCTATAGTTAGGCGACGTAAAGGAGGTTATAATATTTAGCGGGTATCTTCTTCCTTATTTCGTTATCTATAAGGGGGGTTTTATTTAGCTTTACGAAGAACTAGGCGGCGTCCTCGTCGTTAATCCGGTTTAACGTTTCGGTATCCTTACCTAGAGTAATAGGGTTGGCGAAGATATAGTCGACGAAGTCGTAGTAGGGCTTAAGGAGTATGGACTTTTAGTAGGCTATATCCCTTTCGCCCCGTATAAGTTCCTTAAAGGCGCCCTCCGTTAGTTCTAGGAGTATAAAGGGTTACGCGTCGGTATAAATCTTAGCGATAGCTACGTTTAGCTCGCTTATAGTAGTTTATATAGTTTTAACGCCTTTTTAACGTAAGAGGAGGAAGAAATTAGGGGCGTTAAGGAAGCGGATATCGTTAGGGTCGATAGGTTTTAAGGCGCCGCTATCCTTTTCGATAAAGAAGCGTTAGATAAGGATATGTTTCTTCGTAGGGATCCGTATCGTACCGGCGCGCCTAGCGTTCTAAGGGATTATCTTAAAGGGCGGGGGGGGCGGCGGGGGCCTAGCGCGGGCCTGCCTAGCCTGTTATTACCTAAAGCGGGCGGCTCTTTTATAGGCGATATAGCGGAGGTTAACGTCGTAGGGGTTATCTTCCTTCTTAAGGTCTTTTACGGTTAGTAGTCTATAGTTAGTATAGGGTAGTACTTCTATAGCGTAAGGGGCGAGTACTAGGGCGTTATAGGGGAGGTAGGTTAGGCTGTAGTTCGTAAAGGTTAGGTCTAGTATATCCTAGCTAACGGCGGGATTATATTACTAGAGTTAGGGGATCCTTAGTATAACTAGGTATTCCTTAGCGAGGGGCGTAATAAAGAGGGAGATAGTTTCCCTATAGGCTCCGATTTAGAGGTTAAGGGTTGCTATACTTCGGATTTAGTCGTATAGCTAGCCGTTAGCGAGGAATAAAGGTTTAGCGTAGGAAAGGAGGTTAGTAGGGATGTAGTAAAGGTTTACGAAGTTATTATCGATAAAGGCCTTCCCTATATAACCAGAGTTTACTAGACTAGTATAGTATACTTTACGCTCGGAGAAGGAGAGGTAGGAGGATAATAAGATTAACTTCTTCTATTACCCGAGGGCGTTAATTACGAGTTTATTTATTTAGGTTTTCCGTATTCTCTATCTTTCTCCGGTTACCCTCTTAGCGCGATTTAGCGGGGAGGGTACTCTTTTCCCTAGTAGTCCTTAACGGCGGGGTTATCCTAGATCTTGCCCTTAACGAACCTAAAAGGGTAATTATAGTTAAAAGGGACGGCGTAAAAGTCGTACTAGGCGGGAGGGAAAGGTTACTACTAGTTAGGGTCCGTCGTTATAAATCGGATATAGGTAGCGCTATATTACTAGGGGTAGGGGAACTACTATTACGGGTATTATTACGGGTACTAGGGCTAAGTAGGGTAGGGAGCTAAGTAGCTGTAGCTACAGCCTATACCGGCGCCGCTACGTAAGGCGCCGAAGCCTTTACGTACGCCGCGACTACCGCTATAGGGGGCGTCTCTACCTTAGGTACCTTTACGGGTTAGGGTACTAACGGTAGCGGCGCGGTCCGTTAGGGTATAGTAGACTGTAATATAGCTAGCGCCTCTATATCTCTTATAGAGGCCGTTATTAATTCGGTATTAAAGTTCGGCTAGGGATAGGCGCTAGGGGCCGTTAACGCGAGTATTAGAGAGATCTATCGTATCGGGGTCCTTCTTAGGAGCCGAGGAATCCTTATTACCGTTACTGGAGCCGGAGCCGCCGGGCTTATTACCGTACGACTTAAAGAGGAACTTATTATATTCGATATTTTTAACGAGTTACGAGATAATCTTAAGTTAGCCGGGCTAATTATCTTTATTAAGCTATAGAACCTAGGAGATAAGGGCCTTACGGATATAGCCGTTTACCTTATCGCGGATAAAGCGGACGTAGGTAATATCGTTAATCTTAGCGCGGTCCGCGAGGGAGATGAACTCGGTAATAAAGTTTATAAAGTTAAAAAAGTCGTCTTTTTAAGTAAGGAGGGTAAGCTTTTTCTTGGCGTCTACGGTAATATCGAAGTTACGGTAGGTAATATTAAGGACTTTTAAAAGCTCGGCGTTAAAGGGCTACTTTTACTAAGTAAGGTCCTCCTTATTATTAAGGATAGTATCGAGGCCGGTTTAGATACTTTAGTAGGTAGAGCCGGAGAGTAGGCCGGCGATATAAAGAATCTTTTAAAACTCCGAGGGGAATTCCTAGGAGTCCTAGGCTTATCGGATCTTAATCTTAAAACGTTAGTTCTCGTAGGTAGTATTACGCTTTATTACATCCTTATCGCTAACATTAAATATTTTAGGGTCTTTAGCAAGGGACTTCTTAAAGGTAGTGCCGCGGTTATTTAGAGCGGTAGTTATAGCCTAGGACTAAGTATTAACCTACGCTTAGAGATCGTTATAGTAGGAGCGGAGACGTAGGTTCTCGGTTACCTTAAGGGCGTTAGCGGTATAGAGGTTGTTAAAAGTATTGTATATCGAGGCGATTATATATTCGGTTATCGATTAGGCCTTTTATACTACCGAGCCGAGGATTATATCGACGAGGTAGTCGCGGATAAAGAGCGACTAGTCGTAGACGGCGGGGATATTTGTATACTCGGCGACTATAGAGGCCGTTATAGGGTAGCTAGTAGCGATTAGGATCTTCGTAACTTTCTCCGTAATAAGGCTGGGGTTATCGAGTTTATACTTAGATTAGGCCGGGGGGGGGAAGATAGTCTAGTTATCCTTACTCTTCTACTAGGAGGGGCCGGGGTTAGTTATGGTAATAAGGTTGAACGCTAAATAAAGAGTAGAAGCGAAAGTAGTAAGGTTAGAAAGAGAAGAGAGGGTATCTCTACCTATAGTCTTACTTACTTAGCGGGGTACGAATATTACTGTAATAGATCGTATAGAACGAAGGGAAGGTTCGCTATTAATATCGGGGATCGGTTAATTAGCGTAGGGTTGGTTGGGGGCGAGGGTACGAATGTAAGGATTTTCGCGGTCGGGGATCGAGGATTTTTAAGGTCGAGGATCGGGGATCGAGGCGGAGGTCGTATAATTCGGCGCGGGGTTCGTTAGATTAATTAAGGCGAAGATAAGAGGCTATTCGTAGATGGTAAGGCTACAGGAATAGGTCGAATAAACTATTACGGCGTAAGGGTAGTATACTATAGGGGTTAGGTTGGATAACTGTTATTCGACGAGGGGTTAGAAGTCTGGGGCGCGAGGGCCGCGAGAGGTAAGCTCTCGAGGCGTAGGCTAACTCCCGACTACGTAACCTGGCGTTACCTGACCTAGGTTACATAACTATATAACTATGGATACTATAACTAAGGAGTAGGTAAAGCCTGTAACAGCTAGTTAACTTAAAGTAGGAATTAATTCTATAAAGAGTTATATAACCGTTAAAGTCTAGGAAATTTATTACCTCCGGCTTAAGTATAGCCGCGAGTTTTATCCCTATATAAATATTAGATATCTTATCTAAGCTTACGAGTACCTCGTTATCGTAGACTCCGTAAGTTTTTAACTAGATAGATATAATCTAAATCTACCTATCGTAAGTATCCTTACCGGATAAGTAGTTACCTTTATCTATCTTTAAAAGCTTTTACTAAACGGAGCGGGAGCCCCCTGTAAAGGCGTAGCTCCGCCCTAGTAACGGCGGCGACCTTAGTAGAGATAAGGAACCCGACGGTAACTTCGGGGGACTAAGTATATAGGTTGATAAAGGTAACGGGTAAAACGGCCCGGGCGGGGGCTCGGGGGATAGGCCGGGAGGTCTAGTTATATAGGACTATAATAACTTATAGGGGTACTAAGGCTAAAGGGCGTAGTATTACGGCGTTACGAAGGAAGGCTAGTATACCTATTAAGCCGGATATTACTAAGGTACTGGCGAGGCCGGCGGAACTAGGGCGAATAATAAGCTCGACGTCGGGCCCGGGGTAAACTACGGTTAGTAAGGCTAGAAGTATAACGGTACCGGGGCCAGGGCCGGGGTTAGAGCTAGGGCCGGAGCTAGGGCTAGCTAAGTTAATAGAGTATGTAATGGGCCCGGGGCTAAAGCCGGCGAGGCGGCCTACTTCTAGTAGTTAAAGTTACCGGCGAAGTACTACTACTAAGCGGAAGTAATATATATCGGCGCCGGAGCTAGTAAGGGCGAATGCGAGGTAACTCGCTTCCCTGTAAGGATATCCTTAAAAGTAGCCGGTATAAACGCCGCTACTAAGGACTTATAGCGCTTAATCTTAAAGCGAGACCTTAGTTAATAAGGCTCGGCGGCGTATATAGCGCGCCCCTAATCCCCCTACTACCCCGATGTAGCTACTACTACCGCCGGCTACCCGTAGGCGGGATCCTACCCCTCGATTATAAGGACCTTCTCCGACTCGCGCGCCGTAAGGTTAGACTTAGTAAAAGGGTTCGTAAAGGCGACCTTCTTACCCTCGGCTCTAGATAAGGATATAGTATTAGTAATATAGTTAGGAATAGCTTTACTACTATAAGAAGCTAGTACTACTTATATTACTACGGAAGGAGTTCGGTATAGCCGGGCTTATAACCTATTAAAAGGTATAACTAAAGTAGTATATCTAGTAATATAACTAAATTGCTCTAAGTTACATATAAAGATCTAAACTAAATACTAGGCCTAGATAAGGCGCGCCTCGGTTAAATATAAGTATAGCGCCTTTGTCTATCTATATATCTATCTGGACGATTCCCTGCCCTTTCAGGGCCAATCTGGGGGATTCCAGTCCTTTCACTTTGCCTAAGCGACTGCAGGTCCGTGCCTTGCATCGCCCCTTTCATGATTCCTGACAGGTTGATAAAGCACTTTGTCATTGTCAATATTCTTCAGGGGCAGGACAACCGTCTTTTCTTCCAGATGCCAGTGCATTCTAGGAGTCATCATTTTTTGGGTTCCCAAAAATGGAGACGGGCTTGAGAGATAGGTTGCTTGGTGGTGGCAGATGCCCTTGCGATGGGGGGTGCCGGGGTGGTTGGTCTTGGGCTGGGAGGCCCCTCCGGCCTGTCTGGCAGAGTCCACGATGGCGGTCGAGCACCACAGAATCACGAACCAGAGTTGAACCACATCACCAATGCATGGGAAATGGAATGACAAAAAACACGCTTCCAAATACAGGGGTATCCTAAACCAAACAGCCGCTGTCGCAACTCCAAAACTCCATCTCTTTCCCCCAAATTCCTCCTGCCAGCTGTCCCTATACACACCGTGACACCCTGTCTTCCCGGCCTTCGGCTCCAAGTGGAGCCCTACTCCGCGTCACCATCAGCGGCACCCTCAGCAGTGTCAGCATCCCCCTCCTTCTCGGCCGTTGGCGGTACACCGGACTTCAACCCCTCTGCAAAAGGCAGAAGCGTATAGTCCTTCATGATTGCCAGGCGCGCATACAAGTCCTTGACATTGTCGTGGGTGCTGAATGCCTGTTGTGCAACACTCTCAAGGATCTTGAACATTTTCTGCCTCATGTCCCTCTCTTCGGCCAACTCCTTCCGGAGGTCGTCCACCTCCTTCTCCAGGCGCCTGATAACCGCATTGCTGTGGTGGTCGATAGGTTCGTCTCGCGGCTGGTGGACAGCCGCATTGTAGACACCCCCGCTCTTCTCAGCGACCAGCTGCCCCACCTCCTCACTGACGTCCTTGATCACCGTCCGAAGCTCGGTGACATCTTTCTTGCGCTTGCTGGACTCCTTGAGCAAGTCGTCCCGCAAGCCCTGGACCCTTTCAGCCCTGATGCTCTGCTCGTTGGCGAGGTCCCTCTTCGTCGCCGCCTCGAGGGCTTGCGTCGCCTTTGTGCAGCGGTCGGCTTCGGTGACGATCAACTTCCGCAGGGTCGTGGTGTCGTGGAGACGGTTGCTGTACTCGTTGACCAGGTCCGTCTTGGTCGCCTCGATTGCGGCATAGAGGTTGCTCGCCATTTGGGCTCGCTGGTTGCTCTCCCCTGCCAGCTTATCGAGGAGGGCCCGCTCGCTGTTGATTCCCATGTTTCTCTGGTCGACGAGCTCGTTCTTCAACGCCTGGTAGTTATCGTGGAGCTGGGTGATTCGGTTTCGCATCTGGTGGGGGGGGATGTCAGCTTGTCTGGTGCGAACTGTCCCCGGGGACGGAAAGAGGTCAAAGAAGGGGAAATAGTACCGTGGGGAGCTGAGCATTAGGATTTCCGTTGAGGAAGCGGTCGACAACTGTGATGGTGGCCCGGTCCTGAACGGAGACACCAGGGGGCGGGGGCTGTGTCGCGGGGGGTCGTTCGGGCAGCCTTGGGCTGCCGGCAGGGAGGTTGCTCCCGTTGCTTTTGGCCGACATTTTGCGACTGCCGGATGACCCTGGATACGATCGTGGCAGCCTGCGATGGTCAGATACCAGGTCCTTGGTTACTGTGGCGGGAGGTAGAGGTCAGATGGCGAAAGTGGTGGTTCGGAGTCGGTTAAGAAAGGTGCGATTGCAAGAAGACCAGGTGCGAAATGTGTTGTGGTTCGTGGAGGAAAAGCCGTGGCAGTAGGTGGTAAGGATGAAATTTGGGAAATCCCCAGGCCATCCAGCTGCGCGGTGGACTCCAAATTAAATGGCAGCCTGAGGGTCTGATGCCACCATCGTCACTGCCATCGGGAAGAACGCGACCGCTTCATGGAAGCGGACCAGATCATGGTGTTGCCCCCTCGTCTCCCAGGTCAGCCCGCCAGAGATTTGACGACCTCAACAAGCAAAGGTGGTCAGGTCACAAAGGCGCATAATGCATGCTGATCATTGAGAAAGCAACATGCTCACCAATGACAAAAACACAAGTTGAGAGAGGACATCAAAGCGGGAACAACAAACAGGGTATCTTTGCGCAGGCTATCTTCGCTCTGCAAAAGCTGCCGGGCTGATCAAATGCCAAACAACCTGCTCCCACAAACGCCAAAATGACAAAGCCATCCCCATCCCCATCCCCATCCCAAACGCCCACCAGATGACCCAGGCAATGCCAAAACAATCCCCATCCCCATCCCCATCCCATGCCCAGTCCCACCCACTCAATTGTGCAGCATGCCGGCGCCCGCCGTCTGATGGAGCTGGTTGATCTGCGCCTGCAGATCCCTCACCACATTGATCATGTTGGTGTGCCCTCTGTCCAGGGTCTCCACCTCGGCCGCCAGGGCCCTGCGAGCGCGGCGCTCGGCCACCACCCTCCCCTCGAGGACCTCGACCTTGGTCTCCAGGGCCTGGACACGGGATTCCAGGGCCCTGTTGGCCTGGACCAGGCCGTCGATGTGCGCGAGCACATCGGCAGGCACCAGCTGCTCAAACGGTTAGTGCGGTTCACAAGAGTGCAGTTGTCAGAGGGCATGCGTACCCAGCCGGCCTCGCCGTCCTCGTCCTCGCCCATGCGGGCACCCTCCATCTTCTTGCGGAGGTCTTCGACCTCCTCCGACACCTTGTTGACCTGCGCCGCGACCTTTTCCGTCTCGTGCTTCGAGGTCTTCTTGTCAACCACCCCCTTGAGTGCGGCGTGGTCACGGCGCAGGTCCTTGCCCTGCTTCTCGAGGCGATTGCCCTGCTTCTCGAGGCGAACGGCGACGGCGGAGGAAGCAAAGGCGGCGGCGAGAACGGTGGAAGCGGCGGGGGTGGTGAGGGCGGCGAGGGTGTTGTCGGCGGCGGGGGTGGTGAGGGCGGCGAGGGAGGTGTCGGCGGCGGGGGTGTCGGCGGGCGCAAAGGGGGAGTCGGAGGCGAGGGCAACGGCAGAGGAGGGAGAAACCTAAAAGTGGAAAAAAAAGTGATCTGTTAGCCAAAAAAAAATATGGCTAAGAAAGTCCCCTAACACGACAGCTCACGACCATTTTTCGACCCGATCAGTCAAGCGCAACATCGAGTGTCTCTCGCCATCCGCAAAAGCGGTACGCGAACCAGTCGCCATCTGCCGAAGCAGTTCGCGAACAACAAAGCCCACTCCACCCACACGAGTCCCTGCTTTGTTCTAGGTGTGTGACCTGCACACTGAGGTTTGGAAGGTCTCCTCAGTGATCCGGACGCATGGCTGGCTGCCCGGAGGCAAAAGACAACATCGACTCCCCATTCCGAGCTGCTTGACCTGTCGCCATTGAAGGCAGTAGGATGCAGGACCATCCGACCAGGCGAACACTTCCAGACCAAGAAGTGCTCTGCAGTGTTTGAGGGAATGGAGTGAGTGGGCCGGGGAGATCATGCCGCTCAAGCACTGAAGCACCAGGTTCAGATCAGACTCACCTGGTGGTTGTTGGCCGAAGCCGGGGTGGCAGAACCGCCGCTGTTGTCGCGATGGTCCATCTTGGTGCTGGAGCAGTGGTTGGTCAGCAGTGAAACTGGCGTGGTGCGAAAGATGAAAGGCGTGATGGAAGAGTGCGAGGGTGATGGCGGGGGATGGAAGAGGCTTACCAAGGACGAGAGGGCGAGGGAGAAGCGGTCTTGTGCGGCGGCGGCGTGGTTGTCGAGGAAGCTGATCGTGCAGGAGGGAGGTGTCGGAGGAGGAGGAGGTGTCGGAGGAGGTGGTGGTGAAGGCAGGACAACTTGAAGAAAGGGTCGATGGTGGAACGAAGCCGAAGATCAAATTTCCGACGATGCCTGGAGGAGAAAAGTTTGGAGGTTTGGGAAGGGGAGAGGTTAATTTATACCCTGGGGAGGGGCACCAGAAATTCAGACTCTCAGAAATTGTGGATCAACGAGCTGGGAACGGACCACAAGACCTGAATTCCATTCACTGGTAATGGCACACAATAGCAAGCCAGGTGAATAGGTGAATTGGCCCATTGGAAGATTCTGCTGCTCCAATATGGGATGGAAAGGCTTGAGGAAGGAGCGAGGACCCACACCCACCGCAGGTCAGTGCCCCTACCTGTTTGGAGCCCGTGAGAGCAAACGGGCAAAGCTGGGGGAAAGGATGCCCGGGAGCTCTCTGTCACGGCAGCCCATCATCAATTCACTTGGTCACTTCAGACCTCTGTGGTTCGAGACTGGTGGAGCGCCGCATCCTCTCCTCAATGATGCTCCAATCTCTCCGGCAGCGCTTCATGCCCCTCCGCGCCGAGTAGGAAGCGGCTGGCGGGATCAACGGACTCGCTCAAGATCAGGCCGAGCGCGCGATTTCTGGTCGACACTGCAGTCGTTCTGGCCCCTTCGCACAACATACAATCGTCGGCAATGAAGCCCGCAACATTCTCCCCCTGTCACCAACTGCGCATCGCATGTGGGATCGGCACCGGTTTGCACTACGGCCTATTCAACATCCCACCGATCCTGACCACAGGATTTACCTCCAAGTGGTATGGATGGAGGACCACCACGCCAAGGCATAGCCACCGACCAGCGACCCAAAAGTGGTCAGATTTCCAAGTTGATGGACGCACGATGGCGAGGTACACGCCGAAACTACTTGGGTACCTGCCCGTGGTCCCGTCGTCGCCGCCGCCGTTGCCGCCGTCGCGTTGTAACGAATGTCGCCCAGCCGTTGGTCGTTGACCTGCACGGCCGGCTACGGGCGCAAATCGGTTTCCGGCCTTTAGGCATTCTCGATGGTGATACTGCCAACGAGAAAAAGGTACAAGTCCAGCTGTACTGGATGCCTACCAACCTTCGCCCGAACCGAACTACCGTGCCACATCCAAGGTTCTCCAGCGAGATGTGGACAAGCTGAAGGATCGACTCAACGAGATCCACACGAGGCCGCAAGCAGCAGCAGAGACAGGAGAGACAGGAGAGACAGGAGAGACAGGAGAGACAGGAGGAGTACTGGGAATGCACGTGTGCGGCGATGAGGGTGGTTGTCGGTCGATTGAGAGCCCGCAAGGTCTTCAATCCCGCGTGTATCTTGAGTGTAAAGAATATAAAGCGAGCGTCGAATGCCGGATCATGTGCGTCATCGTAGACGCAATATTCCCGTGTCGCCCTCAACGTGTTCTCTGCTTTCACCTCATCAATGTTAAATGATATGCGGAAATTGGAGTTGGACAGATTGGCACCTTTGTTGAGGTATGACTCGACACATCTCACAGTGTACTGTGTGATATCCATTTCTTCGGAAAGACTTGAGAACTGGGAAGATCTCAGCGTGTCCCTCCATGTTCGATTCCTCAGAAGGCACGACACCATCGAGCGTCTGGTGCCGTGCCCTGGACGCCATATCGCCTTCCTCATCATCGGAAAATGCACCCACGGCCTAAATAAAATGTCCAGAAGCACACCAGTCTTGAAATCACCGTTTTCCCCATCACACGAGTCGCACTCGACACTCGGCAGTATCCCTGATCAAGCCCCTTTTCGATGTTGTGTCCATCACGTGACCCGTCGCGACAGCAACCAACGCTCGCGCATCCTTGTCGCGGGAGCTTAATCCAACCACACGTCCTCCACTTCCATCATCCACCCCAGATCCCGACCATCAAAACCAAATGTCACTCGACCGCTCCTCCGCCGACGAAGAAACCCCCTTGCTCTCCCCCGCAGCCGCCGACGACCCCAAATCCTCCATCATCATGAGCAGCGAAACCTTCTGGAAGATCGGCGCGAGCTACGGCGCCGCAGCCGTCGCGCTCGGGGCTTTCGGGGCCCACGGCCTCAAGAAGCACATCACCGACCCGGCGCGGATTGCGAACTGGAATACCGCTGCTCATTACCAGGTTTGTCGGATTGCTGTCACCGAGATAGAGAGCTCTTGCTGATTGCGGTGGATAGCTCATCCATGCGGTAGTTGTGCTGGTCGCCCGCGACGATCCCGTCGCGGCATCGCTTCTGACGGCTGGCATGACCATGTTCAGCGGCAGCATCTATGCTCTGACGCTCGACCCGGCGAGGTTCAGGTTCATGGGCCCCGTGACGCCGCTGGGCGGTCTGCTGATGATCGCGGGGTGGGCGACGCTGGCGTTTGGGAAGGGCGGGAATGCGACGAGGGCGTTGCGTCTCTGAGGAGGATTGTAGGAGTCGATGGGCATTGGGGCGATGTGAAAGATGGACGCGATTGAAGATCCATCTGCTTGAGTCGAGACGTCCGCTGCTTGATTCGAGATTGGGTCCAAAAATGTGAGGGCATTTGGTTGATCGTGACCTCAAAAGCGCAAAGACAGTTCCCAAAATCCTACCATGATATCAAAGAGACTGATAATGATGCCCATAGTTCCATGCTTGTAAATCGCGAAGAATATCAAACTGCCGTGACGGTGGTCTAGTTGTCTAAAATACCACACCGAGAGCTCGTCTCGAGTCCAGGGAAAGCTTCTTCATGCTCGAACAGCTCGGGTAAAACACCAGGTTGGCTCTATGGGACACCAAATCTCAACGCGCAGGGAAGAACAAAATGGAAGACAAGTTTATGAGATGGGTTAAATGTATCCAGGTTTATAACATCACTGCATGACTGTCTGGTATACTCGTCTGTGCCCATCCGCCTCCGCTATCCATCATCACCATCCATCCATCACCGACCCAATCCTGCCCTCGCGCCGCTCAAAGACCCATCGTAAAGTTCCAGTCCACCTCAAAGAGGCACTTGAACTCCTCGGGCACTCCACCATTCTTGGAAGTCGCGTTAATGAGCGCCTTGAGGTCAGCTTGCACCGCCGCCTCCAGCGCCTCCACCGCCTCGACCACCACCCGCTGGAAACCCGCGAACCTGGTCTCCCACTCGGTATCGACAAGGCACTGGTGAACAAACTGCCACTTCTTCAGCCCCAGCACCGAATGAATCTCGCTGCGGACCTCCCCATCCATGTCGCTGTAGTTGCGAAACTCGGCCACGAATCTCTGGTACGCCCAAGCCGTGCCCGTGTTGGCGCCGTTGTAGACATTTCCGACCTCGATGACCTTGTCGATCAGACCGCGGTTGCAGTGGACCCGCATGCCGCGCCGGACGAGCAGGTCCGCCTGGTGAAAGTGCTCGTCGCGTGCGGCGAGTCGCTCCATGGCGAAGCAGGCGAGGTTTTCGGGGACGTGGAAGTCGCGGTGCCACTCGGGGTACATCTCGGCGTACTTGGTCAGGAAGTCGGCGACCTCGTTGTCGCTGCGGGCGGGGATGTGCGGGGTGAGAGGGTCGGCGGGGATGCCGAGGTTGGTGGCGTTCGCGATGAATAGGGTCATCTCGTCGAGGGTGGACTCGGGACTGGTGAGAGAGGTTAGAGGGATGGACTGCGAGGATGGGGAGCGTACCATGTTGGACATGGATGATGGGAGGCGGAGGTTGAAAGAGGTGAGCACTGCGAACAAGGGGAATACGGACTCGGCGTTAAGGGTGGGATGGGAAGCCTTGGAGCTTCCAGCACGTTGGTTCTTCTTGGTTCTCGCCATGGCGACAAAAGACTCGAAGATATAAAGGTCGAGAGCGGTGTTTCCTTTTTGGGTTGCCCTTTCCAGAAAAGAGAAGGGAGTCTAAAAGGTGGTGGTTGTTTGGCTGAAAGGTCTTCTCGGGTGAGCGAGAAATTGTTGTGTGGTTCTGGGATCGGGGAGCGATGGGAAACCGAAATACAGGGCGACAAACCGCCAGGCGTGGGCTATCTTCTGATGGTCTTATCTGATCTTGAAATTGGTCCGACTAAGCCGCCTCACACGGAATTCCAGCACCGTTCACCATCCCAGCTGGGTGAATCGATTCTTTTCAGGTGGCCCGGCAACGGCGCCATGCTCTCGATGACCTTGAGGGTCCAAGACCGTACCTCCAAACGATGCTCCAACCATTATGTGCTCCCAAACTGGCAATGACATCGCTCCATTTTCACGGCGTTGAAAGAGATCCAAGTTCTTCCCCTGGTTCTTGCCCGAGTAGCAAGTCATCTCACCGAGAACCAAGGAAACCGCGTTCCGTGACGGGCACAGCTTGTCAGGCTTGCCCTCGACGAATTCTACAACATTACACCTTGAGGCATCCGAGCTTAACAATGCCCCTGTCAACGTGTTTGAGGACTGACTCTGTTCTTTTACGAAATCACTTCTCCACAAAGGAAAAGATAGTATCCTCTTTATACCTGCGAGCCCTCGCTCTTGGAGGTTTGGATAGATGATGTTTCCAGACCAAACTTGAGATGTGTCATGCCTCGCATTCATCAAAAGTTTTACGATATGTCAAAAACATCTTTTTGTGATCCCCCCGTGACAAGTAGCCTTGACAACTTGAGGGGATTCCCAGAGTTGCTGTCCAGAAACCTTTACGTGACCAAGCCCATCGTATTTCCCTCTTATTTGCATACGACCAATTATGGCCAAATATGATGCCGGCATTAAATGAGAACTTGTAACACCTCACTCCTGTCCTGATGTCACGTCCACAGTGTTGTTGACATCCCCCCCCTTTTCGGTTTACCGAATCCCTCCCTCCCCCCGCTATATCACTACCCCCGCCAAACCCCACCCCGCTAAACACACATCTCACTTTTCCCACTTCCGTCCGCCAAGAGTCAAGACCCTCCCGACTCCCACCACCTCACCCGCCACCCCATCCGTTTGATCGCCCGGACAAACAGCAAAACCACCTTCACAATGCCGCGCGTCCCCTCCACCCGGGACGTCCTCCCCGGCGCGCGCGTCAACATCGTGCTCAAGGAAGACCAACCCACCGGTCGCACCGTCGTGGGCGTCGTGCAGGACGTGCTCACGCGCGGCAACCACCCGCGCGGCATCAAGGTGCGCCTGGCCGACGGCCGGGTCGGGCGCGTGCAGACCATGGCCACGGGCGGCGAGAAGACGTCGTTCATCCCCACCACGGAGCAGGAGCAGGACGACGGCCCGTCCACCGCCTCTCAGCTGTTCCCGCGGGGTCCGACGGATGTCCGCTCGGATCCGGTGCCGACGGCGACGGTGGGGCTGGATGCGTATATTAAGCCGGCGAAGCAGAAGAAGTCGCGGAGGGGAAAGGCCGGAGCCGCTGGGGCGTCGACGTCGACGGAGGCCGGGTCCTCGGTGGTGGAATCGGCGGGTGACGTCGGAGCGGGCGAGACGACGACGTGTCCTGTCTGTGAAAACTTTGAGGGGGACGAGGCAGCTGTTGCGCATCACGTTGCGGCGCATTTTGACAACTGAATGGAACTCTAATTTAGCTTCTATCTACCGGTTCCCTGAGACGTCCTCCCACGCGGACTCGCGGCTCGACACTTTTCGGTGCGGGCGGTCCACTGGTTTCTCGACTCCGGCTCGTTTCCGCTTCCCATCGCCTTGGGCCCGTTGAGGGGCCCGGTACCCTCAACCGCGGCGCGGCTGCTCTCTGAGCAGAGGCATTTTGTCCTGCCAGCCGCCGTGGGCAACATGCAATCCATCTGGTGAGTCCCGTTGCCGAAGGCGTCCTCCCGGGAGACTGAATGCTCACAGCCCAGCTGCACAGGGCATCAAGAAGGCAGTTTGCGTCCCTGCCAGACCTCAACCGTGGCGCCAGTTTGAGAGCATCCCTTCGGGCGCTGACATCTTGAGTGAGAGCGCCCGGTTTTCGCGGGTTCCCTCGATCGACTCGATCATCGCCGGCAGCGTTCTTTCATAGGCTCCTTGTCAACAGACCAGTATCGAGTCCAATCCTCGATACGTCCAAATCTTTCCATCACACCACATTGTGTGGAACTTCCGGTCTCCTGTGGTGATAGTTGCCCATTTCAATACTGTCTTGGTCACTCCAGTCTTCAAGATCATTCCCAGTCTTGATCGAAAGGTCGGGACTGGTGCTTGTAAGAGTCCTGTCGAAATCGTCTTCCGTTCTCACAGTCTTCCTCGCCGTCTCTTGAGGCGATGGTCTCCGCGGGAAGATAGACGCATGGTCGACAAAACTCCGTCTTTGCGCCGACTCAGCCATCGTCGTCGAAGCCCCCGTCTCGTCGGTCGGATACCCGAATGGCACGGCGCATCGCAGACCCCCGCGGACGAGGGCGCGCAGAATGGGAATCGACGCGGCCATGATGCAGATGGAGGACTCGGCATTGCCCCAGACGACGAGGTGGACGCTGGCAACTGGGGATCATCAGCAACGGGAGGGGCGGGGTGGTACTGCAAGCGGCTTACCTGGGTTGCCGAGGACTTCGGGGAACGCCAGAGTCTTCATGGTCGCGGCGCCGGCGGCACTGTTCAGTCAGCATCATCTCTGCCGAAAGATTAGGGTGGGATACTTACAAGAGACCCATGCTCATCGCCGTCACCACACCGATCCGTTCCTTCTTGCTCATCTGCAGCGACCAGATGAACTTCCACGGGAGGAACGCGAGGGCGACGTCCATGGCGGCCGAGTACACTGCAGACAAGTCAGCCCATAGCCCCAAACACCTCCCGCCACGCCCAACTCACCGCAGGAGAACATGTTGTATCTGATGGCGATTTCCATGGGTATGCAATTCGTCTGTCGCTTAGCCGCCGAACACTCAACAAAAATAGTCGCGCAGCTCGCCCCAAGCGTCATGGTCAACGTGATGATGATGTACACGGCAACAACACGCAGCCCCCGCCCCGGCAATCGCAGCAGCGTCAGCGCAAACGACAGCTTACCCAGGAGGTTAGCCACAATGAGCAGCGCCGAGAGCGCGGCCACGTTGCCGCCGAAGAAGCGCAGGTTCTGGCGCGGGATCTTGGTGCGCCCGTAGCCCTTGTCGACGAGGAAGGTGACGAAGCCGGCGTGCGCGGCCTGCGTGAGCCAGGCGGCGAGGAGCACCCAGTCGTCCCACCAGAGGCCGCGGTTCTGGCAGGCCTTGAGGTACAGGCGCGTGAAGAGGAAGAGGGCCGACACGGAGATGAGCAGCCACACGATGATGTTGAGCTGCGGACCGTAGTCGACCTTGGGGTTGATCTCGAACATGCTCGGCGGGGTGGGTGGTGCTGGCGGGACATGGGTGGAGGGAGGAAACGAGTGGATGGACGGTGAGGACCGTCGCCGGCGAGCGAAAGATGGGGGCGACGTTTCCAACGTCGGCGGCAGCAAACACAAAAAAGACAGACAGAACCGGATTGCTTCGACTTCCAACATTCCCGGCTCGTCTCTCCGGAGCGGGACGGCCAAGGTATAAAACCCGGACGTGTGTGTCTGGTGAGAAGGAAACGAAGTTGCCGAGTCCGGAAACCAGGACGGTCTGGTAGGAGGGCGCGCATCGTGTCGGATGCGCATTGCGTCTCTAACGGATCTTGAGACGACATGCTGGGCGTCGATCATCGGAGCGTCCAGACAGCGCGGCAGATGCACGGCGCCGGGGCATTGGTCGCCTCCCCCGCCTCAGCTGGCTGCATTGCAACCACGGGCTCGGCTGGGCTGCCGAGCGCTGGGCCCAAACATCCCGACCGACCGGCGACCGAGACCGGTGAGCTGGTCTGGCCCGGCTCGACGACCCCACCCAAACAAGGGCAAAACGGATTTCCCGGGGCAGGGCCCGGAAGGGCGACGGAGGAGGCCAGGGGGGCGGAGGGGCCGAGATCTGGGTTGGATGGCGGTGGTGATCTCGCCCTTGATCATTTGCTTGAACAATCGGTTTCTTCGGGGAGTTGTTGCGAGTGCATCTCAACTTTTGGATGTCCCGGGCGGATTGTGCTTCAGGGGGTGTGCCATGTCGCGGAGAGACATCCAGACTCACAAACATCACACTGAAAGCTGTCCACAGTCGAAATTTGGCAATACCTATACACCCAAAGAAATATCCAAGTCATTTCCAACTTCCAAGACCCATGGGGTTCTTCAAAGCCGGGCGCCGGCCACCAGTGCCACCACTTCATCACCATCCATCACCATTCATCACCAACCCTCCATAACCACCGCAACCACTCCCGTGCCCCCCGAACCAACCGGTACCCCCGCCGAACATCGGCACGGAACATTCTGCAAGGGGTCGACATCTTTGTCCCACATCGACGATCACCAACCACTGTTCTATGTGTTTCCGCAGCCCTGCCGCCGCCCGGCCCTGCGCAAAGGGTTCAATGCCATGCACCAGCTTAATCCGTCCCGTCCCGTCCAGCCCCAACGTGCCCCATTTCTGCGCGGGGAAACAAACACCCAACTGTTTCGGGGCGGGCGACGACCTCGTGGGTGGGCGGGCGATGAGATTCGAGACTGCCAAGATGGTCTCCGTGCACAACACACACTTCTCGACGGCGATCCTTGATGTAACATCGAGCGTCAAGCTTCCTCCTATTCTCCGCCGGAGAGCATTCCGGTCTTGGTTCTTGACGAGAAACGATTGGCGGCGCGGGTGGACTTTCTTTTCTCCCCGGGTTCTGTTTTGTTTGGGGCATCGACCGGACCCGGCCAAGATATCCATGACGTTCGTAACATCACGACAGACGGCCAAGAGGATTCCACAACGCTGCTTCTGAATCTGAATATGTATCTGTATACCTCCCCGCTATTGTTTATACGCCCCAATGCAACATGCCACACCACCACCACCCGCGTCGCCGCCCCGCCAAAACCGCTCTGGTATCAAATGTCCAAACATACCTCCCTCTAAACATGCAAGTCTCCCCGGAAAATGCTCACCCCCACCCAGAATAATGATGCACACAGCAACTTCTAACGATAACCCCCCTCGGGCGGCGGTTTAACCTCGTGCACCCCGTCCCGATCATACGGCTCGGCGTCGCTACCGTCCTCCCCGTCATCGGCATTCAGCGTGCCCGCGTCCGAAAGGCCCATGTCCGTCTCTGGGAGTAGCGTAGTCTTCTTATCCGCCTCCACCGCCCCGTGCGGCGTACCGACATCCGTCGGGGACATGGGCCTGGAAAAATCGCCGCTCCCCGAGATCAAGAGCCCCGCGGCGTTTCCGCCCAAGCTCTTCAGCGACACCGACGATCTGGTACGTCGCGTCTGCTGGTGATGATGATGGTGGTGGTGGTGATAGCTCCCGGTCCTAGTAGCATCGCGCCTCACCGCCATCCGGGCCTTGGCCAGCGCGAGGGAGCCACGCAACCTCCCCGCCATCTCCAACCGCTCGTCCTCCTCCGACTGCTCGTCCGTGACGTCGTCCTCCTCCATGTTGTTCCTGCGCCTAGCCGCCATGAGATGCGCGCTGGCCGTCGAGTTCCGGCGCCGGCGGACCGGACTCGCCTGCCCGCCCACGGCCAGGCTCACGGCGGATTGGTTAGGTCCGCGATGCACCAGCCTCCTGGGGCGGTCCGGACCGGTCCGCTGGCGGGCAAAGGGCTCCGCGCCCCCGACCGCCGTGCGCAGGTCCGACAGGCTCTTGCTGAAGACGACGCGCGCGCGGAGGGCGTGCACGGCGCGGTCGAGGGCGAGCTCGACGGCGCAGCGGGCGCTGATGCGGCTGAGCTTGGGCCACGTGGCGCGCTCCCCCGTAAGGCAGTTGCGCTGCATGAAGTCGGGGGTGGGGTTCTTGAGGATGAGGGGGAGGTCGGTGACGTCGATCTCGGGGAGGATGTTGATGTCGCCCGAGTACGTCTGGGCGAGGATGCCCTGGAGCTTGGTGAAGAGGTTGGGGAAGATGCCGAGCTCCGAGAGCTGCGAGAGGCGCTGCTGGAATTCGCCCTTGGCGAACTCGGTGAGGATGTCGGACCACTCGTTGCCCTCTTGCGGGGGGTGCTCCTGCCGCAGGCGCCCGGGGGACGGGGCGGGGAGGAGACGGTCGTTCTTGGAGAGGAAGGGGACGATGTGCGGGTTGACTTGGGAGACGATGAAGTGGTTGACGTTGAACATTTCGGCGAGGCGCGTCATGGGTAGGTCGTTGTCTACCGAGCCATCGATCCAATTCTGCTTGACGGGATTCCATGGCTTGTGTTCACCGGTGACCGGGTCCTTGACGAGGAGGGGAGCGGCTTGGAAGACGAGCGGCACGGAGCACGAGGCGGCCACGGCGGACCAGATAATGACGTTGGGGGCCGTGACGTAGTTGAGGAGCCGGGGGAGTTCGTAGATGCCGGCCGAAGAGACGCAAATGTTGCATATCCTCCTCGTGCGGTTGTAGGCCTCTTGAAAGGTCAAATCGCCGAGCCAGTGGCGCATCACACGCGTGAGGTTCGAAATGTCGGCCCAGGCGCCCTCGGTCATCAGTCGTCGAATGTGGGTCACCATGGTTTCATCAGCGCCCTCGAACACGCCCAAGTCGCCGTAGGGGAAGCGCGCGATCAGCTCGTCCATTTCGTCGTCCTTGCTGGTGCACAAGACGGAGCACACGATGGAACCGGCCGAGGCGCCGGAAATGATGCGTGGAAGCATCTTGGCCTCATACAGGCTCTTGAGGACACCGATGTGCGACATGCCAAAGGTGGCCCCTCCGCTGAGGAGCAAGGCACTCCTGCCGTAGCTCTGGCGCGCATGGAGCATGCTGTCGAGGAGGCCTCTGTGGTCCATGCTGGCGGGCAGGGGGTGGACGCTGTGTTCGACAATGGCTTCGATGGTCCTGACGGCAGACTGGACGTAGCGCTCGATCAAGCTCTTGGTTCCGATGTACGAGTGTCGGTAGAGATCAATGTTTCCCATGCCGCCGAGATCGCGCGTGAGAGCGGTGCGCACCAGATAGACCATGGTCTCGAGATCGCAGTTGGTGCGGGCCTCGTCCAGCTCCCTGAGCCTTGCCTCGATGATATCCGGGGAGTAGTCTCCAGTGTTGGGGTCCATCTTCCAGTTCTCATTGCCCTCCAGCCGGTCCAGTTCCTTTGCCGCGAGTTCCCATTCCTTCATGGTGGTGGCCTGGGGGGTTTTGTGTTAGCAGGCGTGTGTGGACGTGGACTCACGGGGAGAGGTTCTTACGTGTTGCATCCTCGCGGCCAGAATCTGCATCCTCTCCTCGGTCCTCCTCTTGTCCTCCCGCTCCGACTCGGTGAGGCCATCGCGCCACGCCGAGACGACATTCCCGGTATTCTTAATGATCCTAGCCAGAGGCCAAAAGGCAACGCGTTTTGGTGGAGGCGATGCGGAATAGACGAAGAGGTCGGACATGCCGGAGAGGAGGTGCGCCCAGCGGCGCGATCGACATGTGACGTGCAGATGTTGTCGTCGGGCGTGGCCAGGACATGGACGTGGACGTGGAGGTCGGGTCGTTGGCGAGGGAGAATGTCGACGAGAGTTCTGGTTCGAGATGTCGCGCGTCGTTGGGTGGCCTCGGTGGCATCTTGAAGAGGGAACAAACGGGCACCTGACAGTACTCCCGGACAGGGATATGGCGCCCGTCACGAACCCCACGGGGCCCGGGGCAGATGATCGCATTGCCGGCCTGCGGTTGGACAGTGGCTGGGCAGGCCCTGGTGCAACCCACTGAAGATGCGGCAGGGCAGCGCTAGCCGAGGCCTTGGAACAAAGAAACGTGGGGAAGTGCATGCCCTGTGTCTTTTGATGGCGGGGCAGCCCGAGTCGATGACTTCAACACTTTTTCTCACTCTCAACAATATGTGCCCCTTTTATTTTACCTGGGCTCCTGGGGAGCTCAGGGCCACTGCTTCCAGGGACAGCAACGAAACAAAAAATCGGCTATCGACCTTGACTCGTTGCATTACTGGGGGAATCCGAGAAGCAACACGCTCGGCCGCTCGGCCAAAAGTCACTCGTCTTGACAAGAGGATTTCGTTGTGTGTCAGCTACTTCGCTGAAAGACAGGTGCGGAATTCTGCCATGTATAAGGTACCTGGGTAGATCAGGAGAGCAGGCAGATGGAAAACTTGTACTGTGTATTCCATCTCTACCGTGTGTTTCTTACCCTAAACAACAAGGCAGCCCAACCCCTCACGCTTGGTTGACGGCTCGGCGGACAAGCTTTCCTAGCGTTGAACAGTTAAAGCCGAGTCAGTCAAAAGGATGACAATAGGATCGACGTGGACGCGGGCAGGGTACTGCGTGACTCAACTGATCCGATTCTGCAGCCATAATCGGATCAGTTACCACGTAATCAGCCAAAGTTGACTCGCCAAATGACGGAATCGCCAGACTCGCCAGACTCGCGATTAATTACCAAGCTATTTTCTACTATACAAAACCCTAACCCTAAGATACCCCTAATTACCCCTAACAATCTAAAACTATAACTACGGACATATCTATCCATCCCCTACCTACTTATCGCTCGCCGAATCTCGTATTCGCTACTAATTCTACAGCGTTTAAAGCTACTCGACGGTCTCGTTACTGTCAAGGAGGGTAAACAATCTAGGTAAATTAACTGTCTAGAAGGCTAAAGAAGAGAGGAAGCAAGAGAGGGAATCCCTCTACGACCTACAGACTATATACTAGAGGCAGGGTAAGGCTAGTAGGTACCAGTAAGTACTGGCAGTGCCAGGGCAAGGCAAGTACCTACGTACAGGGCAGGCAAGTGCCTACGCCCAGGGCAGGTAAGTGCCTGCGTATAGGGCAGGTAAGTGCGTAGAGTAAGGTCCACAACAGTACCCCCAACAGAAAAAAATACCAGCGCCCTCGCTAGCTTACAGGGCCGCGGTCCAAGGGTACAGGTACCCCAAGTTTACACGCGCCCTACCACACTTAATCCAGCTCGATCCTGGGCTCCGCGCGCCCAAGGGCTTCCAATCCAACAGAAGGCATCGCTTTTATCCGAGCGTCCTTAGCGATCTTAGGGGGGGCGTTACTTAGAGTCCTAGCCAGGTTATAAGCCCCGGCTATCCGGGCTACCGGTTCGCGTTACATTATGGCGAAGTGCTGGAGTTCGGCTTACCGTAGTGGCTGTAACATTCTTAGCGTAAAGGCGGGATAGGTTCCGTATCGAGGAAGGCGATGGGTAGGAGATGAAGGCTGGGAGGTAGTAGGTCGTATAGGTTGGAGGCGGTTGTTTATAGGGTAGAGACGAAGGCTTGTCGGCAGTAGCGGTAGAGACGAGGGTTTGTCGAGTCCACGGAATGAAGAATTGAAAAAAATGGAGGGCGCGCCGGGGCGGAAAATAAGGCGCGCGCGCGAGCAGCGAAAGCGCTCCGGGCCTCATGGACCAAAGGTCTCGCTCAGAGGCCAAGCTACCATTGTCAAGGAGGGTGAACAATCTAGGTGAATTGACTGTCTAGAAGGCTAAAGAAGAGAGGAAGCAAGAGAGGGAATCCCTCTGCGACCTACAGACTATATACTGGAGGCAGGGCAAGGCTAGTAGGTGCCAGCAGGTGCTGGCAGTGCCAGGGCAAGGCAAGTGCCTGCGTATAGGGCAGGCAAGTGCCTGCGCCCAGGGCAGGTAAGTGCCTGCGTGCAGGGCAGGCAAGTGCGTGGAGCAAGGTCCACAACAGTTACTAAGGCGGTATTTATTTAAACCGTATATAATTCTAGCTTAATTAAAAGTCCTCTCGCTCTCTAACGAAGATACCGGAATTACAAGGATCTCTATAACTATTAAAGATAGCTTTAGAAAATATACTTAGTTTAATTTCTACTATTATAGCGGATCCTCGACTACTTTATAGTTCTCCTCGAGATATAAAGTAACCTCGTTAACCTTTAGTTTTTCTATTTAACTTTAAATATAGGTTATCCTATACCGATAAAGCTATAAAAGTAAAGCTATTACGGGAGTATTTTCCTATACTACTAACGTTTCGTTTAGTAGTTAGGCCTACCGGTATTCTTCCTCGAAGAGACTTATAAACTCTCGGTATACGTAAGCCGAGCGATTTAGCTAGTAGTCGTCGTACTACTTCGTACGAAAGGTAAGGTTTAAGACTATAGCCGTTTAGTAAATAAGGGTCTTCTTTAATAGAAGAAGGTATTTCTAAGCGAGTTTAATAGCCTTAATAATACTTAGTTATAGGAAATTAAGGTAAGGATAGTTAGCGAGATAAATAGCTGTAATTTACGCGAGAGTCCCCCCGAATTCGGGTAAATATACCCCTTAATTAACGTAATACTCCTCGAGATATTTCTTTAACCTAATCGCGATTATAATAAGCGAGGGTATTATATCCGAGATAGTTAAAGCTTAAGATTTATAGTATTTTATTTCTACTATAAAGGGGAGGAGGATAACGTAAGTTTCCGTAAGCTTTTGTTATTCCTTAGGGGTTAGATAATACTTTAAGAGGAAACTAAACGAGGAATCTACTACTATTCGGAGGTAAAAGAGACGAATACCCTACTTTAGCTAGATAACTTTCTCGATTATAAAGAAGACCGAGTTCTAGCGAGTATCGTTATCTTATATAAGCTATAGCTTTTAAAGAAAAGGGTTAAGGAGGAATATACCGATAAAGGCCTCCTTAATATCGGTTATCTCGCCTTTTAACGCTCTTTAAAAGGCTTACTAGCGTTAAGGGCTCCGGTATACCTACTTAACTAAATTATATAACTTACTAACTACCCCCTTTTTACGTTAGTCGGTAAGGTCTATCCCCGGCGGACCGTTATTCCGGTTCTCTAAGACGAAGTCGTACTCGAGATATTCGTCGGTAATCTCCTTATCCCTATTACCGCCGAGGATAGCCTTTACGATAAGGTTAAATATATAGTAAATATAACGAAGGCGGCGTTACTTAATAGGATTCTATCTTATATTAAGGGCGTTAAAGTATAGGGTATAAATAATCTTAGCGGCGTAAGTATCGTTATTACTAGCGTTATCCGTTACGGTATATCCGACGTCGGTTATATCGAAAGAGTTTAAAATACTAAGAATAACCTTAGTAAGGTTAACGTTAGTATAATCCCTAATAACTAAAGGTAAGGTAAGGAGTTAAAATTAAGGCTTTTACTTGCCGTTAACGTAGTAAGCGAGGATAACGAGGAGTAATAGCGAGGCTAGTAAAGTCTAAAGGTCGAAGCTAAGGTAAATACGGTACTAAATTACTATAAGTATTATCTTTAAAGCGAGGAACTCGATAACGTACCTCTTTTCTATCTACTTAACGATAGTTATACCGGACTACGGAATTAACTCCTTAATAACCTCCTCGTTAAGAAAAGATAAAAGAAGCTAGAAATAGTTATTTTCTACTATACGAAACGAAATACTTACGTCTACTATCTAGTTAACGAGCGTCTCCTTATAATACCGGAAAAAAGGCGATCCTTTCGCCCAGGTACAGATTTGGCAGTCGCGGGCGAGGAAAAAAGAAGGATGATTATTTTCGAAGATGCTGCGCAGCGCGCAGCCTCTATCTAGGTGCCAGAGCATAGGCTACTATCGCTATCGCTATCGCTATCTATCTTACTAGGGCACAGGCCCTGCTACGGCTCGTACACTCGCCAGGGCAGGGCTGTGGCATTCCATCGCTCCAGCTTCTACTATTTCATTCCCCTATCACCTTAATACGCTCCGTAAGAGTAATATAAATAACCGTATAACTCTCGTTTAAATTCCGCGGCCGCTACTAGGCTAAGACGATATCGATTCGTATACGTTTCCGTAACTATTTAGCCTTTATAACTATAACTTCCTTAAGGATACGGTACTTCTTACCGGTAAGATAGTCGGAGTTATTTATAGTAGACTTATTAGAGATAAAAGTAAAGTAATAGTTATAGACTTAGAAGACCTTTAGTAGCTAGATAACTTCGTTAACGCGGAGTATAACGTTATTACCGTAGTTATAAATTTAAGAGGTACGGCCGCGCTTCTTATATACTTAGCTCTTTAAAACGTACTTTAACTTACTATCGGAAATATACGGTTAAGCGCCGTAATCGGCCGGAAGGCTTACAACTTTAATACCTTATAATAGATATATCTAGCCCCTAATAATAGGAGCCCGTTTAAAAAGGGAATTCAGGCCAAGAATAGGTTATAAAGCTAGTATATTTAGGACCGTCGTATTTAAATTAATAAAGGTATTATCTATATTATTTAGTAAAAGGTAAATCGAGGACTCCTTAGATATACCCTTCTAGCTAATATTAGGGATATACCTTATTATAGCGATAGTACGTATATATAGGCAGGTATAGGTAGGCGAAAGTAGTAGAAAATAAGGGGTAGTAGATAATAAGGGTAAATATTAAGATTCGTAGTACTTAGGAGAATTTTCACCATAGCTGCGAGCTAAGGACCTTACCTACCAAAGCGAATCTCGTATCTAAGGCAAGGCTTTTTTAGGCCTAAAAGTTTGGTGATTTAGACGATTACGTGATTCTGGTGGGTTGTAGAATTGGATCAGAATCGCCCTAGAATGGGCAGAGTTGACTCGATTCTTGGCAGTTCTTGGCGATCCAGAGTCATGATTAATCAAATCACCTCGCACCCTGGACGCGGGGGATTCTCCAAGCGAGCTGCAGCAGTCAGTGGACATGTGAAGACCAGATTCCAGACCGCTTGTTGGGCCTGCTGGAGTCCATTTTCACATGTCTCTCGGCAGGCAGCTTGGGGATCTCCATCCCCTCGAACAGTCAGCCAACAGTCAACCTGGCATCTCGCTATCGAAACCACATGCTATTGGAAAGGGAGAGATCAGAGATCAAGCGGGAATATCATTTTCACATTTTGCCATGTATTTATTTCCTTTGGACATAAATAGGCTCCTAGCTGCCTCCATATCTGCGAATGCTTTCTTCAAAGAGTTTGGCGGGGCTCGTGACGAGAGGTCTCAAAGAAACTACCATACCCAACCCATTCTCCAGAAACACTTACGCAGTAATGGAATACATCAATAAGACAAAAGTTTTGACAAGTCAAATATCCCGATGGAGGACAAGAAGTTGTTGACGCCAAGCCAAGGGTTTGGCGGGAATACGTCACTGCAACTGCCGGCCCGGGATGGCCGTGAACCCAGCCCCACCCCACCAAAGCTGTCGAGCTTTGCGCCGTTTGCTCCCTGCAGACGCTGGACGCTGACTGCAACCACCAACAAGAACACCGACAAGAACCCCCCAACCTGCGCGTCGACGACATCGCGCATCATCTGCGGTACTGCCTGGCCATGGCCGAGTCCTCTTCCTTCTCCTCGACAATGCTCCCCGAGCCCGCCTTGACCTTCACCCTCCCCAGCCTCCACGACGGCCTCACCCTCGATTGTCGCGTCTACCATCCGCAGTCTCTCTCCGCGTCGCCCAAGTCGCCGCCTTGGCGCAAGCATGGCGCAATCGTCGCCCACCCCTATGCGCCCCTGGGCGGGTCCTATGATGATCCCGTGGTCGATATTGTAGCCGGCACGCTACTGCAATGCGGCTTCGTCGTGGGTACCTTCAACTTCAGGTCTGAAACCGAGAACCTCCCAATCTAGCACCTCTAGCCCGCCAGCTGCTGACACTACTCCCGTGCCAGAGGCGCTGGCTCATCAGCCGGTCGAACAACGTGGACAGCCAAGGCTGAATCCGCCGACTACATGTCCTTCGCTGGCTTCATGTCGCACTACATCCACTACCTCGATCCCTTTCGTCCAGCGCGTCGCGAGCTGCCGACCAGCGATTCCGAAGATCACTTTTACGCCATCTCGCCCCCTACAAGTCTTCCCTCGAGCCCACTCGGCTCCCCCACCAAACACGCGACGTCCTTCTTCGCGCTGCCTGAAACAAACCACGCGCCAATACTGTTGCTCGGGGGTTATTCGTACGGGGCCATGGTCACAACAAACCTGCCGTCCCTGAGCTCGATCCTGGCCCCATTTGACAAACCGGTGTGTGGCTCGCCCGCCGCCGAGATCAGATTGCGCGCCCAGCACCTGGCCGAGATGCAAAATACCGTCCTGGCGAGTGCTCGGGCGGCCGCGGTCGACCGGCAAAAGGGGAAATCATACCGAAAGTCGTTGGGGATGCGCGTCGGCGGCGACGAGGAAAACCGCAGGAGCCACGACTCGCGGCGATCGTTTTCTGTGGACCTCGAGGAGCGCCTACACAAGGGTGTCAACGAGCTGATGGAGAAGGCGAGAAAGGGACACAGGAGGCGACTCGCAAGCGGCCATCACGAGCCAACCGTCGACGAAGAGAAGGAGCCGGTGCCTGAGAATGCCCCTGAACCAGAACCAGAGCGCCTTTTGCCTGTTCCGAAGCTCACCGCGTGTCACCCAGCGTACCTCCTGGTGTCTCCTCTTCAGGGCATTGTCACCAACCTCGCCACCATGTCATTTCCGTCGCCGCTGTCGAGCCTGTCGCGCAGGATTCCCAACCGGAGCTCATCTTGGTCGGGGAAGCCCAGCATTCCCGAAACGGCCAAGAAGACGCCGCTGAGCGAAGCCGAACAAAAGCTGGTTGCGAACCCAACGCTCGCGATATATGGCGACAACGATGGATTCGTGGCCGCCAGGAAGCTTCGCATATGGGCGTCCCGACTGCAGACTGTCCCAGACTCCAAATTCCGTGCCCACGAAGTCGCCGGCGTCGGTCACTTTTGGCACCAAGGGAGAGCGCATGTGGTATTGCGGGAAGCGATCAAGACTTATGCGGACAGCTTGCTGCTGAGGCACGATGTATGAGGTTCAGGATGCAGCGCATCATGTTTGTACGACTTTGGAACTGTGATACCCAGCTAGACTTTTTTTTACTTTCGACTCCTTACACACATCAGAAATCCATCAGCGCAGATATCCTGTTCTCAATCGCCTTCCTCGTCGCCGGAATATCCGCCGACTCGAACCCATGCGGCAGCCCAGGATACAGGTGAAACTCGACCTCGACACCCGCGGCCGTCAACCGCGATGCGTACTATTCACCCGTCAGTCAGCATCAACACCACCCTCAACATAGTTAGGGGAAACTCACCGCCAAATCCTCCCCCACAAACAAATCACACCCTCCAACATCAATATACGTCCTCGGCAACCCCCTCAAATCCTCCATCCTCGCCGGCACCGCATACCTGGGCACCTCCCCGTCCCCCTTCCCCCCCAAATACGCCCCCCACCCAATCCGATTCATCGCCCCATTCCACGTCACCAACCCCTTCAACGGCCCCTCGCTCTCGTCGGCCGTCCGGTCATCCAGCATCGGATACACCAGCATCACCTTGGCCACGGCCGGCGCCAGCCCCCTGTCCCGCGCCATCTGCGCCACCGACGCCGCCAGCACGCCCCCGCCGCTGACGCCGTACACGCAGATGCGCGCGGGGTCGACGTCGGGGCGCGAGCGCAGCCACTCGAGCGCCGCGTAGCAGTCGTCGAGGGGCGTCGGGAAGGGGTGTTCGGGCGCCAGGCGGTAGTGCACCGCGAAGACGGGGATGGAGGTGGCGAGCGCGGTGTGCGACACGGAGGGACTGACGATGGGCACGGAGCCGCCGACGAGGCCGCCGCCGTGGATGTAGAGGATTGCGGGGCCTGGGCTGGGGGTTGGGGTGGTGGTGGGGGGGGAGAATTGGGTGATGGGGATGGGGGTGTTGTCGAAGGGGGAGGGGTGGTGGTGTAGGGTTTGGGTGATGGAGGGGGTTGGGGGCAGGTTGCGGAAGCCGTGGGATACGATGAGGTTGATGATTGTCCGGACTGAGTGGGCGTCGGTCAGGGGGGGCGGGACCTCGGGGAGGGGAGGGGCGGCGGAGAGGGCGGCGGCGAAGGTGGGATCCCAGCGGAGGCCGGTGGTGGGGGGTTGAGGGGCGGTCATGGTTGTCAATGGGGGAAGTGGTGGTGGTTGTGGTCTGGCTGAGGAAGAAACGAAGCCTCGGTTCTCTCGGGTGCAGGAGATCGCCGGTTTATTATAGTCGACATTGTTTCGAAACTGGCCCCCCGCAAGATAGAAGCACTCGACACACTGGCGCGGCATCAAACCAGGGGTGTTGTCAGCCGCCATGATCACCACCACTCGTGCGACTCGGTACGCTTGTGCATGAGGACACACTGGGGTTCGCTTCCAGCGCCGCCTGGGCCGCTTGCTGGTGCTCGGCAGTTCTTCCTGGTGGTGCTGATTGGCCCACCGTCTGGCTTGACCAACAGTGTCTGTGTGGGAATGTCGCTGTCAGGCACAGTCGGGACTTGCTTGGTAATACGGAGTTACGGAGGGCGCTTCGTAATCCGGAATGCAAGCTCGGTGTTGCTCCTCCTCCGAGGGAGGGAACTTGTCTTTCTAGCTGGGTGTCGCGGCTCGGAGCTCGGAACTCGGAGACGGCGCCGGATGACCCGCTCTCGCCAGCGTCGGCACCCTTCCGAAGCCGTCACCACCTAGGTATATAGACGCCAGTCCCGGAGCTCCTGTCACCAGCCCCTCCGAATCCGAGACTACCAGCATGGCCCGATGGCCTAGTGGTATAGAGCGGAGGGGTGCGGACTCTACCTACCCGATCCGATCCTCCCTTGAACAACCATAAGCCCACCGACAGAGGCCGCGAGTTCAACCCACCTACCGGCGGAGCAAAACCCCTGGGCGACTGGGGTTTTCGTAGCCTCTGGCCTCCATACTATAGGGGCTGGGGGTGAGCTTTTTGTGGTTCCTGTCGAGGTTCTTTTCTGTTCGGTTCGATGAGGGGAGAGTTCTTTTTTGGCTTTTCGAATTTGCCCGTTTGGTCTTTATACCTTTCATATCTCACCCTCGATGTCTGAGAGTCATTGCTTTAGGTTACGGACCTCGCCGTCGACTTTGACACCTATGTCGCGCATAGGACCTCGATTCTTTCGAGTCTGGTCGTGAAACTACCTGGGAGTGGGACGTTGATGGTTAGACCGGTGAGTTTCACGATCGGCACGGCCCCCGATACTGCGACAGCGGGTCCCCCGGGGAATATTAGGGACCCGGCTTGGCGATCTGTATCCCGAATCCTTTCCCCGATGCCGGGCCGCTGAGCATATCGCTGTCTTGGGAGGATTGACGATGGAACGGAGGCTGGGTGTGCTGGTCGAGACTGGATGGAACTTAAGGCCATCGTGGGTTTATATAACAGGAGAGAGTCATATCTTTTTGACATGGGGATAGGCAGCGAGATGGTCCCCTCTGGCAACAAGGCGCTTCTGGTTGGCTGCGCCGCCCCGTTTCTTGCAACTTATTGCAGTTATCCTGGTACCTGTGGATGTTGGACGGCACGTATAGAACCACTCTAATCAGCCGCCCCAGTTTTATAGACGGTGCCGGCCGAGCGCGCGGCGTTTGTTTGACCTGCCATAATTTCGCAAGGCGAAGTCGCGTCTTGACCTTAGCTTTGGCTACAAGGCCGCGTCATGGAGGATCCCGAATTCGCTCGAGGATTACGAGCCTCTTCCCAAGAAGCCACAGGAAGTAGCTAGGTTATTAGTAATGAGAATTGCGCCTGATGAAGCTTGTATCCGTACCGGGAAGTAAGCACCCAAAACCACTTCAAAGTGCTGACGATGCCCTCATGAATCCTTCGGGACTTAGGAGATAACATCTAATGACGCGTCTCACAGAGGAGGGACAACCCCAGCTCCACAAGATATATCTCCGTAAGTACACCAGATGGCTGCTGTAGAACGCCCACTCCGTAATGCCCTTGGAGACGATCACCGGGGCGGCGTCGGACGAAGAGAGCAAGAACAACAACAACATGACAACCACATCCTCCCTGCCAAGACGAAGCCTCACCACCACGGCCGGTCAGGCAGCAGGAAGAACACCCACGGCAACGGCGCTCGTCAATGACATGACCACTGCCCCGCCAGAATGCTGGCCATCAACCGATTGATTGATTTGGCTGGAATAAATCTGTAGTTCTGCCCTTTCCCATCCTTGGTCCTTGATAATCATATTGGTCGTCGACGCTTCGTTGCCTTGATACCACTAGCTGGCTCATGCCTATTCCTGCGTCTGGGGACACTGTTGCTGGCGGAGCTCATGGTCGAAAATATCATGGCCAAAGATTCGGGTTGTCGAGTCGTCTCCTCTGGGGACGGACGAGCCGAAGCCGAAACTTCAAGGCCCCTCCGCTCCGTGTTTCTGCTGTGCTTCTGCTTCCTAATCAAGCGTTGCAAATCCGCCAACGGCGTAGTACAAAAGAAATCCGAGAAAGAAGGTACAACATTGGAAGAAAACCATCAAATTGAACTCATGCTCAGTCTGAGCCGTCCAGTCCGTACTGTCCCTCGGGGGTGCTTCCTCGGATGCCGTTACCTCCGGTGTTGAAGTCACAGGGCGTCTCTTCTTCCTTTAAATACATGACCCAAAATCAGCGCCACCCTCCCCCATCACCACCACCACCGCCACCACCAAACTCACTCTTGCCTCTTCCTCAACCAATCCCCCGTACAAGGCTCCAAGCCCCTCTTGACCGCGCACGTCGAGCACGCCGCCGCCAGCTTCAGCCGCTCCGGCGCCAGGTGCGTGTAGTACGCCTTGTCGCCCCGCCCCGGCTTGTTCCGACACAGCGTGCACATCGGCTCCGGCAGCGCGGCGATGAAATCCCCGGCGCCGCGCATGATGCGGAACATGTCGAGCGCAAAGGCCGGCGCGGCCGGGGAGTCGAGGAAGGCGTTGAACGCCGGGTTCTGCAGGAAGAAGAAGCGCGCGCGGTGGGTGAAGTTGGTGACGGCCGTGCGGATGGGGGTCGTGCCCGTGTCGGAGACGGGCGTGTCCTGGTAGACGAGGCGGACGGTGTCGAAGAAGTCGTCGAGCCAGTTTTCGGGTGCCTCGTAAGGTTCATAGGGAACTTGGGGCTTCTCCGGGGAGAGCTCGTAGTGCAGCTGGAGGGAGGGGAGGCGGGCGTCGAACTCGGCGTTGAGGGTGGCGAGGGCGAGGGCGGTCAGGGAGTCGAGGGCGAAGAAGTCGGCGACGGTGTAGACTTGGTAGCAGGTGACGAAGTTGGTCTTGGTGGAGGGGTGGAGGGAGGGGATGTCGCAGGCTGGGGGGGTGTTAGTCATGGGGGGTGGGGTGGGGGTACGGGTGGGGGCGTACTGCCGGTGTAGATGTAGCGGATGACCCAGTCGACGGCTTCGGGGTCAAAGGTGTGGATCTCGACGACGCCCGTCTTGGACTCCTCAAACTTGCCGGTCAGGGCCTTTTCGAACCAGATGCTCCGCGAGCAGAGTATGTTCTTGTGCAGGCGCCATGTCTTGTCGCCGCATTTGACGGCGACATCGGAAAAGAGGCCGGATTCAAGGAGTCTGCATCGTCATGGCTGGTCAGTGCTTTGATCAACTCAATTCAGCGCGTCGCCGGCGCGGTGCGCCCCGAAGTGCGCCGCATCGCCATTCGTTGGGCAGAGGTTAGAAGTAACGTACTTTGTGTCTGACGACACATATGTATTCTCCATCTTTATCGTTGAGCGCGTATTTCGAGTGGCGCCAGCTTGAGTGCGATTGATGGGTTGTTTCGAGATGGTTTCCATGAATGAGTTGGGTTGCGAAATGGTGGGGATGGGGGCGACCTTGCCAGGGTTAGGGTCATTCCATGTTTTGAAGCGTGAGACCGACTCTTCTTTCTTGCCGATGCCCCAGCCCGAGAGAAAATTCTTTTCTTCGAGTATTGACCCTGATTGTCTAATCTATTGGCATCTATTCCCGCACCCAATGTTCTCATCTCGACCATTCCAGCAATCCTACACTCGTACACTCTTTTCAAGCTCGGTCCCCTCCGACTCGCCGTCAGTCGTCTTCTCGGCCTGCCCCTTCTTGTCGTCCAGGTTCCAGATCTGGGGAACAAACACGCCCGGCGCAATGACGGCCAGTAGAACCGACGCAATGAGCACCATGAAGGACTCGAGTACGATGAACGACACCTCGTCCTGCATGATGTGGTTCCCCCATCCGCCCGCCATCTCGGCGATCCGGTAGATGCACCGCAGCAGCAGCGTCACATACGCCCCCGACATGCCCCAAGCAAAGATGCGGAACTTGCTGTCCCTCCAGATGGCCAGCCCGCGCGCTTCCTCCCGAGACGCATCAGCTCCCACCGTCGCCGCCCATCTCTTGACACGAAGCAAGTACTCGGCAGACAGTCCTCCAAACGCCCCGAGAACCACCACCTGCAGCACGATACCGGCAATGATCATGCGGTTCCCGTGGTTGGCCATCTGCGGCTTGTCGCGCTTCGCAGCCGCCGCCATTCCACCGCCGATGGCCTGGATGACGAGACACGACACGTCGGCGGGCACAAAGACCAGGGGATACCATCGTGGAGGCAGCCGGCTGAGGGACGGGTTGATGTACGTCAGGTGCTTGAGCGTGAGGTAGAGGCCGACACAGATCAGCGTTGGGCCGAGGACAATCGCCGTGATTTGGAGCTTGAACGCGTCGGAATTCCACGGATTCTGCGCGAGGAGGGTGCGCCCAATGTATCCTGGTTTCTCATTAGCCGGCGCATTTCAACAAAAGGTGTCCGGGCAACATACCGGCGCATTCCAGGATGCATCCCGCCGCCACAGCGAGCGAATATCCCCACGTCCGCTTTCGAACCCCAAAATACAGCGCCACCAGTCCGGCCAGGCCAAACGCAGCGGCGAGGAAGGCATTCAAGCCCAAAATCGGATAATAGCCCAGCGTCGTGGCGCGTACCGGACACCGCGCCGTCACCTCCTTGCACGCGTCGAAGCTCGCGCGGAACGCCGCCTCGGAGCTGTTGGTCGACATGGCGAGTCTCTGTCGCTGTCGTCGCTGTCGTCGTCGTCGTCGTCAAGACACTGGAAGGTTGTTACCGGGAAAGGGGAAAATCTGGGAGTGGGATGCAAGATCCATAAGTACGGGGTCCAGGGTCCAGACCCGCAACCATGTCTGTTTCTTGTTGGTTCCGAGAACCCGAATTCGCCGTCCGTGGCCCGTGGGGAGGGAGATGCGGGTTCGCAGATTCAGCGAGATTCCCGGGAACGTGGGCCCGGATGTAACCTGGAGGTCGTCGCGAAATCTGGGCTAGCCGTTTGCGGCCTTCTCATTCCCTTGGCTCTCGGCGTCGAGATACGAATGCGGTTATCACCACCCCGGGGCGGTGGATTCTCTCGGGACAAACACCGTCTCATTGGATCGATCTTGGCCATCCCGACTGAGGGCACCCCGTGGGGTGTCGAATCTGTCAAACATGCACAACTCCTGGGGGACAAAGTTCCCCTTCCCATTGTCCATCTCAACTCAACGTCCTCTCGGTTCGGCCCGGAAATCGTCGACAACATCAGCTCATCCCCCCATCACCTGTCACCTGTGCTCGACACCCGCGTCGCTAGTCGCATTGGCTCGCCATTGGACATCTCTCCTCTCTGTTACCCGATACGTCATCTGTGGCGGGCTAACATTTGCGTTGACCTGCGGCCCGAGATATCAACGGGTTACGGGCTGCATCGTGGGGTTTGGCACGCGCGGGTCATTGGCAATAGTGGCCTGAGGATGAACAGTCTTTGATTTAGAGCCTCAGTATCAGTATCCATCATGCCTGGCGTGCGGACAGGTCCAGAATCTGCGGCCCCCAGCGAGCCCCCTGAAGATGGCAGTGGTGTTGAAAACCCGCCACAGAGCTCAGGCGTCCCACCTCTCCCAGCACGACGCACCCACCGGAAGAGTCGAACGGGCTGCGCCATCTGTAAGCGAAGAAAAATAAAGGTACGTATCCGAGGCGGCGAGGCGGCCAAGTCAGGCCTTCGGCTCCCGGCTCGCGGCTCACAGCTTTCAGTGCGACGAACGGCACCCGGCATGTCTCAACTGCATCTCCCACGGCGTCGAGTGTCCCTTTCTCACCGCAAAGACGACCAACCCCCCACAGAAGCGAGGAGCCCCCTCGCCCATCAGCCCATCCTCCCAGACTCCAACGTCCTTGTCCCATACCCCACTCGCCACTCCAGCTCAGCCCGACGCCGAGAACGAGGAACTCCCGCTGCTGGAACTCGAGCTTCTTCACAACTTCACCACCTCGACCTACTCAACCCTCGCAGCCGATCCCGGCATCCGCGATTTCTGGCGGGTGACGGTGGTTGAACTGGGCCTGAGATGTGACTACATCATGCGGGCCGTGCTGGCCATCAGCGCCCTGCACCTCGCCCATCACCGGCCTGACCGCCGCGATTACTACCTCGCCAAGGGTGTTCTCTTGCACCAACGAGCCTCACGGTCCGCCTCAAGCTTCTTCAACAGCCCCTACGGCATCACCAACCTCGACGACGCTGCCAACCTCTTTTTGTTCAGCATGCTCACCCTCTACTTTGGTACTTCCCCCCCCCCCCCCCTCACAGACCCCAACTGACACCTCCCCAGCCCTCGCCAGCCCCCGCCGCTCCCTCGACGACGGCTCCTTCTCCATCGGCGACAACGACCCGACCACCACCTTTCCCGACTGGGCCTTCCTCGTCCGGGGCGCCAAGTCCCTCTCCAGCGTCCTCGGCTCCGCCGGCGCCGTCACGGCCCTGGCCCCCTTCCTCGCCTACGGCGAGGGCCGCTGGCTCGCCACCCGCGACGGCGGCGCCAACAACCCCTCCGCCGCCAACAGCCCCTCGACCCCCGTGCCCCCACCCGGCCCCCACCCCACCCCAGACTACTTCAAGCACCGGTCCCGCCCCCACCGCCCCAGCAGCACCACGCTTCCGGGGGTCGCGAACCTCCGCGCCCTCATCGCCGCCGTCGACCCGCCGCCGTCGCCCGCGCACCTCGCCACGTACGCGCACGCCCTGGACGAGCTCGAGCTCGCCCTCGTCGCGCGCGCCAACGACCAGCACGGCGGGGATGTGCTGGACGCGATGATTTGGATGTGGGAGGTGTCGGACTCGCTGATGCCGTTGTTGAAGCCGCACGAGACGGAGGGGCCGGCGCAGGAGGCGGTGGCCATCTTTGCGCATTACAGTCTGCTGCTCAAGGCGCATGAGAGTCACTGGTGGCTGTGGGGGTGGGCGGAGCATGTCCTGTCGCGGGCGTGGGCGATGTTGGATGAGGAGCACAGGAGGTGGATTGAGTGGCCGCTGAGGGAGGTGGGGTGGGTGCCGCCGCCGGTGGGGGTGGTGCAGCGAGGGGAGGTGGGGCAGGGGGAGAGGGGGTTGTGGGGGGGTAGTCTTATGGGGGTGTAGGGGGGTGGGAGATGGGGGGTAATGTTGGGGGGTGGGAGGTGTAGGATAGGTGTACATTTGCTGTTCTGGCGTAATACCTGTGGGGAAAAAGGGAGGCTAAAATACTGTCATTGGACAGTCATCTCGATCCTGGGTCTGGAGCATCTACATGTGTTTTTGGAGTCTGTGGAGCAGGTTTTCCTTCAGTCGGCGAAATTCTCAACCATCTACTCTATACTGATATTTCTCTCCTGTGGCGCACACAATATTTCGGGATACCCTCAACGTAGTATGTTCTTCGTTGCCGTAGATGGCTTCCCCTTCCTCCATATCTTCTCCCTTTCCCTCTTATATGCCCTCTCCCCCCCTTCTTCCCCGTCCCCCGCCATCTCTCTCATGTTCATAGTCGTCGTCGTGCTCATCAGAGCCTGCCACATCCATGACCTTCAGCAGACCCCAATCTTCAAATCAACGCCTATGCCATTGCTGTCCTATCTACCGCTAAAACCCATCGCCATAAACTCAACAGTAACTCTTGTCTTCCAGCCCGCACCCCCATAACCCACCGCCCCTCACCTCCCTTCCCTACCACTTCACCCCGAAATCCACCGCCATATCAACCCCTTCCTACCCCTTCCTACCCCTCCCTAGGTACCCTGACCCACCAGTCCCAGTCCCGTGCTCACTTCCTCTTCTGCCCCTGCTCACTCCTACTCCCCGCCCCTCCCCCGCTACCCGACGCCTTCTTGGCCCCATGCTCCCAGTACCCGTCCTTCTTGCCGTGGTTCTCCTCCCAGTACTTGGGCGCCGCCTTGGCGCGGCCGGCGTCCTTTTCCTTTTGTGTCTGGGCGGGATACTCGGCGGAGCCGTTCTTCTTGTTTTGTTGGTCGTAGGAGGGCATGGTGTGTTGGGGGGTTGTGGGTGGGGGGTTGTGATGGTTGTCGGGGGAGGGCGGTTGGGTCGGGGGTGTGGATGGTGATGTATTGGTAGGGATGTGTTGATGGTGATTGCTGGTGTTGATGCGTTGGCGATGGAGCGTTGGTGATGGGAGATGGTTGATACGTTGATGGTGATTGTTGGTGTTGAAGATGGATTGCTGAAGATGGAGTGCTGATGATGTGTGAGTGAGGGAGAGTTGGAGGTTGACTGGAAGGATAGGTGGTTTATATACGTGCCCCGGGAAAGAATACACACACAAACCCCCCCATGGAATGAATTTACTCTCGCTCTACAGAGCTTGACTCATCGAGTGAAGCCGGATGAAGTTCTTCTAGTCCGTGATCCGGATGCTTTTGTTTGTCAAGATGTACGACACCGGATGACGCCACGAGGCAGCCCAGGCCTGGGATCCCATGTGAATGGTGGTTTTGCTTTGGAATTATTTGCCAACTCGCAGCTCACTTCGACACAGTGTAGCGCAAGTACCCGATGCAGCCATGTTCATGATGCAGAGGACCAACAGAAGCCACATAGGCGACCGCTCATTCGACCTAGCGGCCTTGTACAAACATCACATGGACCACATCATCGAGATTCAAGTCTCCAGGGTGTCAAGACTTGTTTGTATTCCTTATTCATTTCTGTCCCAGATACCTAGGATGGTGGGAACTACATCTCCAAGCCCTTCTTCCGAATAGTTCCAGCGCGTGGAAACGCCCGACGTCCACCAATACGCCTACCCTTTGCCCCTGCCAGAGGTTTGGCCGATTCTAATCCCGACGAGTACCCGGCAAATGACGAGTTCATGCATTCGTTGGTCTCTCTCTTCTGCTTCTTCCGGGGTGGCTCTTCATCATCGTCGACAGTATTTACGTCCACAGCAGGGTTCCGCACGAACCAGTGGTACAGCGCTTGATACAACGCGCTGGGACCGTTGAAACTGGGTTGGAGGTTCCCTTCGCTGTGTGCTGGTTGAGGCTCAGGGGTGGTATCGGGGGCTCGAGAGAGAGAAATTGTTGGAATATCGTCGGAGCGTTTTGGATCACTGGGGCTTGGCTCTTCATTGTCCCTTTCGGATGGGAAAAGAGGCGATGCATATTCCAGGGCAGCGCGGTACCATTCGGACGGCATTGCATACTGCATTGCTCCAGTGAGATTGTAGGTTGTGGGTCTCGATGGTCTGTGTCAGTCGACTTGTGATGAACTGAACGGGACTGAACTTTGGTATTGAATGGCAACAAGTCGATTCCTTCATATCTCGGGTTTCGGGGGGAGATGGAGATGTTTTTGTCCTGGGCCTGTCCCAAATCTGGGTGTCGAATGACCACAAGTTGCTCATGGGAGAAGTTGAACAAAGAACACCTGTGGTGACACAACCTGTCAGTGGGACCGGGAAATAGAGTAAATAGTACGACGACCTTATACGTTACATCCCGTCTGCGAATATCATCGCAAACTCGTTGGTCATGGGTGTGCCATGTGCCAAGACAATGTTGAACAGAAAAACCCATCCACACCCAACTCCCCCTTTTTTGCCCACAACTTTGCCCATGATTGCCCATGACCAAAACCGCAAAGCGCGGCAAAACATTGTGCCTCAGCACCCAAAGGTCGTCACCCCATCTCAGGCTCCGAGTGGCCCCACGACGCCAAGCATCAACACCATCCCCTCTTTTCATCGTCAGTTTTGCAACCCGACGGCCTGGTTGCGACGTGCTGCCATGACGCCTGACATGTGGAACTCGATACCCGTCATGGCAGCTCCCTCCCGCTCCCTTGGCGACGTGACTAGCGCGCGAACAGCGCAGAACCCCTTTTCCGCTGCGTCGACGAACGAGATGGCTGGAAGAAGCTCGAGACGGCCGCGTTGGGCCTAGCGCCGCTCCCTTTGCGGTGGAGCCGTCGATGCGCCGGCGAGGTTGGCGTCGTCGCGCCGCTGGATCCCCGGCCTCACCGCTACGTCCAGCGCCCGCTCCGGCCAATCCAGACCGCCCTGGTCGCCACCGTCGCTGCGGCCTCTGCAGTCGTGGATGGCTGGGGAATAGCCTCAGCGCCATCCCCGCCTTTTTCAGCTCCCCTGTCGGCCATGTGTCTTTGGGAGTGCTGGCCACCGCCATGTGAAAAAGTCAGAGGCCTCTGCGGTTTTTTTGGCCAGGGGCCGGTCGAGCAGCAAAGCAAAACGTCGTCGAAGCCCAGCGCGAAACCGAACTCTCGTCTCTGACCTGTAATCCTCTTTGGGCCCTGTTGCCAAACCACCTCGAACGTCCAACGCTGATCGAAACCACCTCGAAATGATCCACCCCATCTCCGACTCACGACTCTCCATCCTCGGCTCGTGCATCTTCCTCCTCCTCGCCATGCCGAGACTCGCGAGGTCCCTCCTCTCCAAGCTGTCGCCGCTGCGATGCCTCCGACTCTCGTCCCGACCGAACCCCAAGCCCAAGCCGGCCCAACCCAGCCTCCTCGACGGCCTCAGCGCGATATCCCACGTCCTCGTCGTGGTCGTCGCGTCCAACCTCGCCTGCGGTCCCGCCTTTGAGACCCGGCTCTTCATCACCCTGCGCCAGCAGCTCCTCGAGTTCTCGCGCCCCGCCGCCCTGCTCGCGGCATCCAGCGGGATCCCCGTGCCGAGGAGGAATTCCAAGAGGATAGCCAGGGCGCCGGCGTGCGAGGAAAAGGCCGAGCTCGTCCGGCGGTGCGATGCGGCCCAACCACAACCGGCGACGACGACAACCCCCACACACAACAACACCGCCAGCCCGTCACCACCGAGCGCAACCCCATCACCAAACTCACCCGCCGTCCACATCCACCCATCACAACCCCTCACCCACTCCTCGCCCTCCCCGCCGCCGAAAACACCCCTCTCCCGACCACCGCCAATCCCCCGTCGGTCGTCCTCGCTGAACAAGGTCTTTGACGCCCGCCGTATCAAGCTCGTCGTCTCCAAGTCATCGGTATCGTCATCGTCGTCCTCGTCGTTGAGTTCCATCTCCAGCAGTTCCGAGCGGGAGTCGCGGGCGCCAACACGGAAGGCCGGGAACGACACGTACCGCGTCACGCTGTCGGAAAAGAAGAGGGGCGATGCGCGCCTCGACGCGCGGGTGCGCATGGAGATGGATCCGGGGATGTGGCTGAGGAGCGGGCGGGTGGCGGCGTCGGGGAGGGTGATGTGAGGTGCCCGGTGTTGGTGGGGGTCCGGGGGAGGGGTTGGGTTGGGGGGAGACGATGACGCCACGCCCCAGATAAGTGGTCGTACTGGGTGCATCTTTCGCCGTGGCACAATAGTGCCCGGCAAAAAACAAAGCGCATGGCTCAATTGGCAAGGGCGTCAGCCTGAGCCCATAAGGGTCTTGGAAGATATGCAGTGGACCTCAGCCCCAAGGTTCGAGTCAACACTGCCCATACAAAGTCATCTCTCGAGAGATTGGTAAAACCTCCATAACAGGTTTTCGTAGCCTTCGGACTCTGCAGGGTCTGGAGGTGAGCTTTTTGGCTTTTCTCCCGGGTTCTCAAGAACGCCCGCCAGTCTGGCAGCGCCGCAGCGGTGTCGTCATGTCGACTTTTTCATTCTCCCTCGAAAGGTTGGTGTCACATGGCAGGAACCGGGGGGCAGGCAGTTTGTCTTTTTTTCTTCCTCTTTTTTGCATTTTTCCCACACACTGCATGTATCCGGCGATCGAGACACTGGGGGAATGGGTGGCAGGTTGTTTTCCGTTGTATTTGGCGTTGCACTGGGTACGAATAATTAGCATAGCACGCATTGATGGGGGACGAATCTCACGATCTGAATGACAAAAACTTACATAGTATATTTCCACATCTTTCCAATTCCCACTTCCGTCGCTTCTGATCACCCAAGCTCAACCTCCATCCATCCTCACAACTCGATCAGCAGCTCAGGCTCCCCGGAGGTCTCCTTATCCCCCTCCGACGACCCAGCCTCGGAAGTCTCTGACGATGACGACGACGTGGCAGCAGCAGCAGCCATCTGAGCCTGGCACTTGTCGCACTTGCCCTGGAGCCGGCGGATGCGCTTCCCGCGGTGCTGCTCGATGCTCGACAGCCCCGAGCCCCATGCCGGTCGGGCAACGGGTGGGAAGCACGCCGGGGCGGGCTTGATCTCGACGTCGCCGATGAGGGTGTGGCAGGAGGTGCAGAGGGTGCGGGTGATGGTGTGGCACATGTTGGCTGTGGTGGTGGTGGTGGTGGTGGTGGTGGTGTTGATGGTGGTCGTGGATGATGAGCCTTTGATGATGTGGCTCTCTCTGATGTGGAATGGTTGATAGATGGTTGCTCGATCTGTCCTCTGTATGACATGTGTCCAGGATGTATTTATTCATTCGCAGGTCGGCTTGGTGATGGTGGTTGGGTAGCAAGGCTGTCTCGACTGGATGAGTGCTCAAAGAAGCTGTCTGGGTATCCTGCGTTTGTTGTTGTTGTGTCTCCTCTTGTGTGGCGCCGCTGCTGGTGCATGGTCGTGGTAGGACAAAGAATCTGCGGGCCGCGGGAAGAAAGGCTTCTCAGCAACGCATCCCCTTGCTGAGAAACAGTTTGTTTCCAAAAGGTCAGTTCTCAAAAGTCAAGCGAGTGAAATCCCAAAGCTGCAGGTGAGTCGTTATCTTTGAGGATTGAGGGCCGTGGCTGAGATTGTGGTGATGTCCGACACGCCGCGGTATTCAGACTGTGAAATGGAACGCGTTGAAAAATGACAGCCTACCCACCACGGGAAGCTGCATGATCTGACCCCTGATATATGGAACAGGGTTTCAGATGCAAATGTTTCGTTTGTCTTGATGATATTCGCAGTCGCTGATCGGGGCATCATTTTACCCGGGTGCCGGTCATGGTTTTTAACAGGACTTCGGGCAGAGAAGAAGGGTTTTCGTGAAGAAATGGATCCCCGTCTCTGTTAAAGAATGATGGCGAATCTCCGCAGTCTCAGCAGTGAAGTCCATGGTACCTGCCTCGTCGGGGCAAAAGTGGTCTTGACATGTCAGAATCATGGCTTCTCAGAAGCCTGGAGCTTGGCTCCTACACTCCAGCCCTGGTTTGTTTGTTAGCGCTAGACCTCTTGCCAAGGAAGCGAAACCTCCATGACAAGAGTAGACGCCTCCAGTTCTGAATTCAGGGCCTGGCCGGCAGAGAAATAGGTGTCCAATTCCATCACCAGGGCGTGCCTCTATTGAAACGGTTGCTGGTCTTGGCTGGTATCTCGTATGTCCCGCGCTAACAAACAAACCAGGGCTGGAGTGTACCAATCCAGAGCTCGAAAAGATGGTCCAGATCCAGTCAGAAAATTGACGTCGACGCCCCAGGTTTTGAGGATTTTGGTGATTTGAAGTCTTGCCGAGTTGATTCCAGCCGTCGCCTCTCAGGTCTTGACAATCGGGGCCATCCTCCATGCAGAACAGCTGATCCGATCGACTGGAGGCCCTTCAAACGAGATGACACCGTACCTTGCTGGTAAAAAGCACTAAACTTTGCTTTCGACTTTCGCACCAACAGGGCTGGGATTTCCAAGCTCACCTCCCTGGGTTGGTAGTTCCATGTACCTCCAAGCCAGCATTCCTCCGACTTGGACTGACTGAAGATGACCACTCGCCTGCCCGATCCCAAATTGACATCCCCCTCAACCGCTGACCCGAAGAGATGTGTCCTGCTTCCCCAGCCTTGCCCATGGCACCAGAAGCCGTGGTGGTGGGAATTAAAGCCAGGATCCAGGATCCAGAACAATGCTGGGGGGGTCTTTGTTGTTGCCATTGTGCCGTCACTTTCATTTCTACCTCCCGTGTTGACATCGCCAAAGATATTGATGACCTCACGCGGTCACCAGTTTGAGCATTGATGAGGGCGTTGCACAAACGGTCTGGCAGCAGGCTGTGCACAATCAAACCGAAGGGGTTGCCATCAACTTCAAATACCCAAAGGGCCCAGGTCCTCAAATCAGCATTCCTGTCCTTGGTGTCTATGTCCTGCTACTGCCAGCGCCCATCGGCCATGCCCGAATGTTTGGATGTGATCATTGTACCAATGTACCTCCCAGGCCACCTTGAAGTTCACAATAGGAACCAGGTCTTCAATAGGAACCCGAACCCAGCCTGGAGCACAATTCCATCCCAAGTTGATTGACCCCAGGGATCATTCACGTGAATGCATTGCTGGCCATCCTATATAAACAGATATTTTCAGGCCCTGGCCTCTGTTGCCTCCAAACCCAAACCAAACCACACCGACCTCGACCTTATCCTCAACACGCGTCCGCAACATCAATTCAAAGCTTCATCGGTATAGGCTTGCGTGAAGAAACAAGTAAGCCATACGTTCCTGTTTCATGATTTCGAATCATCGCGTCATCGGTACATACACTTTGGTGGATGCTTCCTCGGTGGCTCTTCGTGTCGACGCCGGCCGGGATGCGATGTTTTCGTGGAAAACTCACTTCGAGTTCGCAAAGCCAAGTGGCCAACCATGTGAGGGCATTGCGCTGGGCTGGCCCCCAGCCACCGGCTCGAAACCACACACCATAAAACCGGTTCCCAAGGCTCCCAACTCCAACTCCCATTCCTCTCCCCTTCATCTCCTTCACCACCACCAGCAAGCACAATTCCCCAAGCTGCGGCCTGGATTCTTTCTCTACCACCACAGCAAACATCAACTTGTAAGAAACCCTCTTCATGCATGGTGACATCCGCATCCCCATCATCACCATCCACAAAGTCGTGCTTCTCCCGAAACCGCACCTTTTATTCCCCCGTCACCGCCCTCTCGCGGAGCCTCCCAACAGACGCGGGCCCTCACCGGCGAACCACGTCGCAGAGCCCTTCAACAGGACCTCCGTTGCCCTCCTTCCCGAAAACTATTTCTTCGAAAAGCCCCCCCTCCGAATCTCTTCCTCTTCCTCACCCTCTCATCAACCAACCTGCTCCAGCCTCCAAACTGCTTCAGGTCCTTCCTTCCTCTCTTCCTCTCCAACACACTGCCACCTCTCAAGCATCATCGACAACTTACAAAATGTCGGACAACGAAACTAACATCGTGGCGAACAACCAGATCGACCAGTCGAACGACCAAGACAATACCGCAGTGATGGCCGAAAAGACCACCGACATCTTCACCGCCCGCGAGCAGGAGATTATGCTCAACGCTCTGCTCTGCATGAAGGAGGCTCCCTCAGTAAGTTCCTTCCTTTTGCCTCTGATTGACCTCTCTCCTCTCGAGCCGATTCGGTGACTCGGGGTTGGCGCTTCTTTCGTCCGGCCCGAGTCGCTTCGTCTCGCCGCGGAAGATCATCGCAAGCTTCACGCTGGCCATGGTTTCATTTGCCCCGTCCCAATTGTCGAGACGGATGAGTCGCCTCGGTCGTCCCAACTGAGCGCTCTCGCTTTCCCCGGGGGGGGGGGGGGGGGGGGGGGGGGGGGGGGGGGGGGGGGGGGGGGGGGGGGGGGGGGGGGGGGGGGGGGGGGGGGGGGGGGGGGGGGGG